>JAJIBD010006092.1:0-125152 GCA_021461705.1 Cryptotis parvus
AAACAAGCTGGAAATCTTGGACTCCATTACATTGGATGGAGGCAGCTGTGAAGTGCAAGCTGGAGTCTGTCGGACCCGAATCCTGAAACACTTACTTCAGTTCCTCTTTTACTGGCTCTTCTTTTTAAAGCTCGTTCTCTTCTTCTTCCGATTTGAAGCCTTCAGGGAGTTCTGTCGAGAGAGAAAAGAAGTCCCTGAGCATGGAGGCAGAGTGCCCAGGACCTTTCCCCATGCAGACCAGGTAGAAGGTGATGGCGGCACATGCTTCCGACCGCATGCTTCTCATGCTTTGACACTTCCAAGCCACTGTTCATGGGTAAGCCACAGACAGAGATCAGTCGAGTGCTTCAGAGTGAGCGACTGACGCCCCACCCCACGGAGAGGCAGGGCGCTAGAACCCGGGAGGCTCTCATGGACTCACATAACAACACAAGTTATACCTGCCAACCCTCCCAGTAAAAATGGAAGAATCCCAAATTCTCTGAGGGGCTCCAGTGTCCCCGCCCAACCAGGTCCGTCTCCCGCCCAACCAAGTTCAAGTTCATCTCCTGGTATGGAGATCACCTATGTGGAAATGTAAAAAGGAGGCCATTTTCATGTTTTTCTTTTCACTGTTATTTTTTCTATTTACTTTTTACCCCCTCTTTTCTTTTTGGCACTGACCTAGTCTGGTAACAGTCTCAAAAGGACTTTTTCCCTCCATGGGATAGTTATGATTCAACTATCCCATCAAGGTTGATGGTTAAGTTTTTAGATGCACAAAGACTCATTGAGCTTTCTGAGGTAGTAATGACTGAAGATTTTTTTCTGTCTAAAGATCCACTCATTTCCCACCCACCCCTTCCCAGCACCCCACCCCACCACCCTGAGAATTTTTCTTCTTAGAAATATGCCTTCAACCAGGCTTAATTTTCTCCTTTTCCTAGGAATTTTATGGACCATGACTTTGATGATGACCTTAATTGACCATTGACTCTTCATGCTTGATACTATTGCTGTGACATGAACCTCTTTTAGAGGACAATCACAACTCTTAGGGTTTGAAGCAAAAACAGATTTAATTAGTGGAGAGTTAGTTATATAACAGTGGTGAGTTAAAATTAATCAGTTTTCACCTTCACAAAGGAAAGATACCCCTAACCACCTGAAGAATGTTTAACAAAGTACTTAAAGCTTGAATTACAGAACTCTTAAGTTTATAAGCATATACATTTGCACTGTTGAGCAGTTGGAAAAGATTTTCTACAAAGAAGAAACTTATTACTTCTAAGGGTATTTTTTCCATAAAGGTTTCAGAATAAACACTAGAGTACTTTTCTAATATAGCCATATTAGCAATATCCAAACTACTTAGCTTTTATTTGATTTGGACCATAGAACGTTAACTGGATGGTGGCCTATGCTCATCAGAAAACTTCCTTGAACTGCCTTCAGTTTCAAAGCTTTCTTCTTCCCATTCACTCAAAAGCAAGTGTCTGAGATTCTCTAAGTCTCTCTAGCAAAGAGAGATCCGAATTTACCATCACTCACTCTTGACTATGAAGTTGACCCTTGGACACTGTGGTACTGTGGGTGTTAACAGTCTGCACAAACAAAAACATTATCTTACAGTCAGCCCTCCATATAATCAGGTCTGTATTAGGAGATTCAACCATGACATCTGTGGCTTGTTGACTCCAATATGGAACCTACAGATTTTTTAAAAATCCACAGGTAAATGGAATATTGAAGTTCAAACCCATGTTTTTTTTTCAAGGATTAACTGTACTTCTCCTATCAACAGAACACCCAATTTCAGGGGGGATTGGGGGAATCATTTTGTGTGGGGGTGAGGCATCTGGAATGTACAAGGCTTACTCTGCACTCAGGGATCAATTATAGCCTGACTCAGGGGACCATACATGTTGCCAAGGATCTAACCCAGGTTGGTTGCATGCCAGGTACATACCCTACCCAATGCACTATCACTCTGACCCCAGTTTACCCAGTTTCTGAGTTTCTCTGTTTTTGTGTTTGAGTGGACATACATATATTATGTGTGTACATATACATATAAAATATTCTTCTCTGAGAGCACTTCCATATAATTAAGACATTCCCTATATTTGGAGTTTGTTTAACAGAAAATATAGGGATGTGCTGCCTTTGAATGTTTTATCTGTCAAATAATCAGCCTTGGGGAAGCACTGGAATTGGGGTAGTAGTCTCAGGTGCACCTAGGGGGCACTTTTGTTTGCTTAAGGAAGGGAGATTCTAGGATGCTTAGTCATGTTTTGGCTGAAAAGGGAGCATTAGGCCAAATAAATTTGCAAACCTCTGCTCCAGAGGCTCCCAGCCTTCTGTGTATATTGGTGGATAGCTAGGACCCATCAAATATATTTTTTTAATTTATCTGTGGTGAAACCCAGGCAATGATACATTTTTTAAAATCCCCAGCAATTCTATCATAGACACAGAGTTCTGAACCAATCTTTCAAGCAGGCATTGCCAAGTGAGCAATCACCCCTAGGATGGTAAGCAGACTCTCATTGGGGGACACGGGAGCTGTGGAGTCTCAGACTGGGGGTGAGTTCTAAGATTCCCTGTCACTAGTTCTCTGACCTAGGCCATATCAAACTCTCAAAATAACAGTTTCTCAATTTTAAAATGAAGGTGATGATACCTACCTCACAGGACAGTTGTGAAGGTTTAACGAGAAAAGGTATGTGAAGCAGTTAGCTTGGTATTCATCCCATGATAAGCACTTCCATAAATGTTAGTTGCCTCGTTCACAGCTGTATATCCCCAGCACCTAGCACAAATGCCTAGCACATAGTATGCACTCAAATCATTGTCGAAATAATCAAGCATTGCCATATTCAATTCATCACACTTACTGAACCTTTCTTGATTTCTGGAAAGGATCCTTAGGAAATGAATGCTAACATTTTTGTTAGAGTCTGTTTCCTGCCAAGAGCCACACAGGAGACCAAATGCTGGCAAGAACACCCTATGGTTCATGGTTCTTGACGGGGCTCAATGACTCTGCTCTGAGAAATAGGCCCAAGTGAAAATGTTTTCCTATAGTTGCCTGATTATAGATATTAAAATTCTTTGGGTGATTTTTATAAGCAAGCAAATTTGGAAAACGGAGTTAGAAAACACATCAAAATAAAGATTGATTTCTGAAAACAGAGCAGGCAAGGGACTCGAGTCTACTAGGGAACAGACACACATAGCGGTTTCTTTATAACATAGACGGAGCAGATACAAGAGCTTCTGAAGCTCCCCGAGCCAAATGCAGCTGAGACCTTTTTCAACTCACAGACAAGGGGGCAGAGGGCAAGCAGAATGGTTGACTTACAGTACCTGGATGCTTCTATGTGAGTTCTGAGTAAGCTTACAACCCTATGAATAGTCAAATAGCAAGAGATAAGTAGTATGGAATTACATAACACACCTCAAAATTCCCGAGGTTTCCTTCTGCCTATGTGTAAATGTGGATCTCTGAATATATAATTTCTTTGAATTTACAAAGCAATATAATTGCATGAGGAACAGACAGATATAAAAGCAGGTTTGGGGAGGATTTCAACCTTATCAAGCCTGTCACCTAACCACGATAATCTATAGTATTAATCACCCCACCTGGGTCAAATATTAAACATAATAGCATGCTTATTTTAAGAATTAAAAATTATACCCAGATTTTATTGTATGACGTTGGTGAAGAGGTATTCAAAACCTTTCGATACTTGTCCTGTGTTCTAAAACAAAGTATCTATGTTATTTTGGGAAGCTAAGTCAATAAAACAAAGGGTTCACTCCACAGTACCAAAACAGCAAAACGTTGGACCCTCCTTTGGAATTTTGCGTTCTTCTGATTCACACAGTATTCGCCCTTGCTCCACTCTCTGCCCACTCTTTTATGAACATCCTAAGAAAAAATAAAGTTGTTTTTGTTGCTGTTGTGTTTCCTGGTATCACATATCAAGATTGAATTACCTTGCCACAAAACTAATTCTATCAACAAGTCTTTATCATGTTTATGACTCCTTCCTGAGCTGATAAAAAAAAATGTCTATGGTAAATCACTCAACTGTAAATAAAACTAAACTACCTCTTATGAGACTTCAAGGATTTCCCCCAGTTTATCATCACAATGGGCTAGTTATAATAACAGATCTAAAGAAAAGTTAGTTCACTCCATTATCCCAAATGAAGTCTTTCCCCCATTGAGACTAGACAAAACTTTGAGGCAAACAGAAGACAGAGTCATGTCTTCTGTCTACTAAAGAGCTCTCCCTTTACCCTGCTCAAGCAGCGCTGAGACAGGGTTTTTTGTTTTGTTTTTTTGTTTTTGCTTTTTGGGTCACACCCGGCGACGCTCAGGGGTTACTCCCTGGCTCTGCACTCAGGAATTGCTCCTGGCGGTGCTCGGGGACCATATGGGATGCCGGGGATCGAACCCGGGCTGGCACAGGCCAGCCGCATGCAAGGCAAACGCCCTACCTGCTGGGCTATCGCTCTGGCCCCTGTTTTTTTTTTTTTTTTAGGATAGATAACCAAAAAATTATAGAAAACATGTTCCAAAATGTCAAGGACAGACTCTCGGCAACCCAAAAAGGTTATATTTGACTAAATCACAGAAATTGCAAATTATCATATAGAATTGACCAAAGGAAATGACTTGGGCAATTCTGAGAGCTAATATTTGCCATTTAACATTATATTTCATGTGTTCCCAGCATTTTAATATTATCCAAGCATAGAGGTAACCAGAAAAGACTAGTATGAAGAAACACCATACAAGACAACAAAGGAATTAAACACCAGCACTGCTTACAACTGGAACATTCAGGCAAAATATGTCCATCAATAGGGAAATAGTGAAAATAAACTGGGTTATGTCAGAAGCACAGAACACATACAGCATTTTAAAAAACAAGTCAAATGTATTCATGGTAATATACATGCCTTACCAAGATTTATTTTATCAATTAGGAAAGAAAAAATTTTAAAGCATTATATAGAGAATTATGTCATGTCTTAAAAAGTACACACCTCCAAAATATGATCTCACAAAAATATTTAAATATAAGCCTTAATCCATCAGCTACAAAAAGCTTGCACTAGAATCTGAACATCACCTAATTTGTTCTATATTCAAACTATTAATCATTATCATTTTAGGCTAAAACACTGATTCTGTAACTTCAAATATATATTGGGCTTAAATGTTTATGGATTTGGACTTGATTATTAAATTCATTTATTTATTTGTTTATTTGTTTGACTGTTTATTTGTTATTGATTGATTGGCATTTTGGGTCACACCTGGCAATGCTCAGGGGCTACTCCTGGCTCTGCACTCAGAATTTACTCCTGGCAGTGCTCGGGGGACCATATGGGATGCTGGGGAATAGAACCGGGTCAGCTGCATGCAAGGCAAACACCCTACCTGCTGTGCTAACACTCCAACCCCCTGGTCTTGATCACTAAATATTTGCTCCCTTTACTTTTAATCTCTTTCTTTCTGTCTTTCTTTGTTTAGGGGCCACATCTAGCAGAACTTATTAGCCACCTTAGCAGAGCTTATTTCTTGCTCTATGCTCAAGGAACACTCCCAGTGCGACTTAGAGGATCATATGTTGTTCCAGGGATAGAACCAGGATGAGCTGAGTGCGATATAATCAGCTGACCTGCTGTACTATCTCTCCAACCCCTGACTTTAAATTTGTCAAGTCTCTTAATGACTAGGCTTCTCCCAATAATTTGGTGATGAGACCCAGTAAAGCCTCTGACCATTCAAGGCCCACCACTGCCCATTCTCCAGTTGCTCACAGGGTAATTGACCACCAAGCATCAGCATCTTTAACAGAGAAGCTACATATGTGGTTCAACTGTCCCTCTTTACTACCCATCTCTCTCATACTCCACACCCAGATTTCCTTTACTCCTTTACTTCTAGAGCCATTTTAGATATCAATTGTCAACTAAATTCAATTGTCAACTAAATTTATTTAGTTGGCAATCCAGGCTACATAAATCGTAGATAAATGGATACATATTAATGATATCTAAATGTAGAACTGTAATTCTCAGCTTTCATCATCACTCTTCATCCCTCTTTCCAAAGATATCCCATCCTTTAAGATTAAGTATCATTTTATTTAATGTGTACTGAGCCCCAATACTAAAACCACTCAATTTTGCTTTAAATTTCCATCAAGTTTCTACATCTTCAGTAATACCTTCTTGTGCTGAGACGTGGAGACCTAGATTGACCATGGCTTTTCAACCAACCAATCTGACCCCTTCCCCGACCACCCTACGTGCATCTCTCCTAAAAGATGCACACTGATCAAGAAATAAAGGCCCTCAGATAGCAGAAGGAAGGCCTTAAGGATTTCTATGTTCCCAAATTCCTCTTCCAGAATCCCCCAAACACACTGTGTAATGATATAGACCATCATGTACAGTCTCCCCACGAGAGAGCCAACTTTTGGTGGACAGCTCATGGATGTCTGACTCATTCTGGAGACTTCCACTGCATAGAACGTTGTCCAATGTTGTCAACTAAATGAATGCTTACTTAATTCAATCAAAATCAATTATTTGTCATTTTAGCCAGTGTCATAGAGCAAGACAGAAGTTATAGAAATGTATATATTCTATACAGAATAGTAGAATAGGTGAGAGAGATTCTAAAAGTTGGGAAACATTTTATTAAATGTTTCTCATTGACCTCCCAAATTTTCTTTTTAGATCATTTCTCAATAGGTCCAATCAATGATTTAATTTCTCTTCTTCTATGCCATTGCTAACAATAGACAGACATCTGTGATCCAAACTCTAAAAAATTAGTTTTGAGTTTTTTTTATTTATTTTTTTGCTTTTTGGGTCACACCCTGCAATGCTCAGGGGTTTCTCCTGGCTCTGCACTCAGGGAATAACTCCTGGCGGTGCTCGGGGACCATATGGGATGACGGGGATTGAACCCGGGTCGACATGGGCCGCCACGTGCAAGGCAAACGCCCTACCCGCTGGGCTATCAAGGATACACATGACAACCCTTTAATGTATGTTCTGTAATCCATAGTCTGGAGAGGAAGGAAAGAGAAAGATAGAGAAATGGAAAGAAATAAAGAACCTGCCATGGAGGAGGGCTGGGGGAGGGGGAGGGAACCGGGGATGTTGGTGGTGGGAGATGGGCACTGGTGGCGGGATGGGTGCTGCTACACTGTATGACCAAAACCCAAATATGAACTTTTTAATTGTATATCTTTGTAATTGTAAAAATAAAAAAAATTAAAAAATATATATATATAAATTTCCTTTTCACTTAGCCCAAGTTTGTTTTAATAGTTTGATATCACAAACATTAATTACAGGAAAATTATTCTTAGAATGTAAGTGCTTGGGTGGGCGGGAGGGGGGGGTACATTGGTGGTGGAAATGGGACAGTGGTGGAGGGATGGGTGCTGGAATACTGTATTACCAAGAACCAATTATGAACACCTTTGTAATTGTATGTCTCATGGTGGTATAATAAAAAATTTTAAAAAAAGAAAAAAAATAAAAATAAAAAATTAGTTTTGAAGATTATAAATGATCTTTTTCCAAACATAAGAATTTATTTTTCTAAATATATGTTAATATTTTTATGTCTAGAGAACTCAGCATCAATGACTTCCCCTCTTATTTTTTCATTTTAGAGGCATGGAAAGTTGAGCCATAACCAACAACACACAGGGTTACTCCTGTACCTGTGGCCAGGAATCCTCTGATGGTGCTGGAGAATCATTATGTAGCAGCAGGGACTGAATCAGGGTTGGCTGCTTGTAAGGCAAATGTCTTAAGCCCTGTGCTAACTCTCCTCCCCTCTTTACATTTTTCATAACTCTAATATCAAAATTCTCTGTTTTGCAGGATACTCATACACCTTTAATTGATGGGTATGGATGATTATACAATCTACTTTTGTGCTTTCATTCAACAAATAAATAGGATTTGACTCTCCCCAAGACACCCCAAGAGTGATGCTAGTAAATAATTTCACTCAGCATGGAATACAAGTACAGCTAAAATTCAAGGTTCACTTGGGACCACAGTGGACATCTCACTATGGTCCCTACACAGGTTCTTCCTAATTTCCCAACTAGAAATCTCATATCCCTCCATTATTTTCTATTTTAATATAGATGACCCAGGGATTAAAAAAATCCTACCCTAACCCCTATGTAACATATTTAAATATGAATAGTTCAGCTTCATTTGTGCCTTATACTTTTTAAAATAAACAAGAAGAAAACTAAGAGAGCACATTTTAGTGATTACAATAAGTCATATAATATTTTAAGCACTTTTTTTTGGGATTTTTAGTTCATAAATTCTTACCAAAATCTGTAAATTAGATACTATAATCTAGTTTTATTATACTTTGCATATGAAAAACTGAAAGGGCCAGTACAGAGGTAGGGCATTGGCCTTGCACACAGCTGACGTGGGTTCAATCCCGGCATCCCATATAGTCCCTGGTGCCACCAGGAGTAATTCCTGAGTGAAAGCCAGAAATAAACCCTGAATAGAAGAAAGAGGAGGAAGAGGAAGAGGAGGAGGAGGAGGAGGAGGAGGAGGAGGAGGAGGAGGAGGAGAAGCAGCAGCAGCAGCAGCAGCAAAAAGAAGCAGAAGCAGAAGCAGAAGCAGAAGAAGAAGAAGAAGAAGAAGAAGAAGAAGAAGAAGAAGAAGAAGAAGAAGAAGAAGAAGAAGAAGAAGAAGAAGGAGGAGGAGGAGGAGGAGGAGGAGGAGGAGGAGGAGGAGGAGGAGGAGGAGGAGAGGATGAGGAGGACAAAGTGGAGGAGGATGAAGAGGAGGAAGAAGAGGAGGAGGGAATGAAAGAAAAACTAAAGAATTTAACATTGGAGATTATGCAAGTTATTTAATGGCAAAACAAGGTTAAGAATCCAGGCAGGCTGACTATAAGAGCTCTCTTTAAATCTCTAAACCACTACTCTCTGGCCCCACCAAACTCACCACATGTCAGCTTTTAGAGCAATTTAGTTAACTGATTAGATTCCTTGATAAACTTTAGATCTCATAAGAGGAGGCACTACGAACATTTTTAAAGACACCTAATTCACCCAAGTCTGCTATAATGAGAGTGAGACAGTACAGAATACAACTGTGAGTTTGTTTTTCAAAATCAAAATTCCTGAATTCAAACTGAATGTTACATATTAAACTTTTTCTTAAAACATAAAGCATTCAACAACTGCTAGCACCCATAATTCTTATTACAATGTATACCTTAATCATAGAAAATAATAAAATTAAGTACATGATAAAAATAACTTGGAGCTAGACTGTAAAACTGTAAATTTTACCTATATATAATACCACCTCCCAAACTCCTTTGAGAAGTAGCTGATTCCAGACATGAACAAGAAAGGCACAGATGATCCTATTACAAGAGATAGTTCCTAAAATCAAAGCAGTTACCCCAAATCTCACAGCTCAAGAAAAATGGTGTGGGTCACATGGAAGGGGTTCTAAGCAATCAATAATGAACAGTATACATATGAATTCGAGGGAGGTAGATTGCATATAGCTTATGTTATGATATATGAATAAATATGACAGATTAAAATATATACGTAAATATATACTTATGTTAAGCATATTTGTTTAAGACATTATATTATGTGTATCTTATATATTATATATCACATAATAATGTTAAGTACATATATCACATAATAATGTAAATTCATAATTTGTAATGATACTCCCAAAGTTCTGCCAACATCCCTACTTTAGTTATCAATAAAGATTGATAAAATATTGATTATTATTAAAATTTTTATATAAGTAAAAGCTATATTCAATCACTTGTCACATGTTTGCCATAGATAATGGCAAAGTCTCTTTACAAAATAATTGCTGAAAAGTAAACAGTTAAAGTTGGAAAGTCATTCTTTGTCTGATTAGAAAACAGATTTATGTAATGATATTTAATGGGTAAAATAATAAGCAAAAGATAATGATATCACTTCATCAAAAATGAGGATTAAGACCCACTTACATCACTAAAATTATATCAGTCACTAATATTTCTTTTTTTTAATTTTTTTTTGGTTTTTTGGGTCACACCCAGCAATGCTCAGGGGCTACTCCTGGCTCTGCACTCAGGAATTACTTCTGGCAGAGCTCAGGGGACCATATGGAATGCCAGGGATCGAACCGGCATGGGCCGGCCGCATGCAAGGCAAACGCCCTACCGGCTGGGCTATCTCTCCGGCCCCAGTCACTAATATTTCTTTGAAAGAAAATGTATAACAAAAATATAAAATATTACCTATGTAGTGTTTTGACCCAAAATATTAAACCTGAGATTATATTATTATTATTTTATAAGAAAGAAGAGAATTAGGAAAACATTCTTAGGCACAATAAGGATACAATGAGCTAAAATTAAAATAGGGGAAATTCTATGGGAAAAGTGACCCAATTTATTCAATTAATGAATGGAATATAAAATAAGAGGTTGTACTGCTACAGATTAAGAGAAATTTAAGGTAGCCATAGGAATAGTACAGTGGGTAAGATCCTTGCCTTGCATATGGAAGACCCAGAATACAATCCCTGGAACCTCAGTTGGTCTCTTGAACACCCCCAAGAATGATTCCTGAGTGCACAGCCAGGAGTAAGCTCTGAGCATCACCAGGTGTGGGCTAAACACCACAAATAAGCAAACAAACAAATAAATAAAAGGGACTTAAGAAATGCATTCACAAAGAGGTAGTTCTAGACTTAGGATCCCGATTTGAAAATTGGGATTTTTGCCTTGCATGGCCATCCTGGGTTCCCTCTCTGGAAATCCATATGGTTCTCTGAGTATCACTAGGAGTATTTCCAGAGCATAGAGCTAGGAACAATCTCTGTGCATAGCCAGGTGTGACACAAAAAGAAAAAAAAACCTACACACACAAATGCAAGGTGCAGCCCTCCGAACCCCGAGGCTATAGATAGAGATACCAGCCCTGCCAAACTTGCCCTTGCTGCTATGTGACCCACTGTGCACAACCATATCACATGAGGTACATGCCTGAGCTGGGGAGGTGTCAATGTGTGGGGCACTGGAAGAAGCCACAGTGAGGCCTCCGTGTTCTTACAGCTGCAAGCTAGTCCCCAGGATGAAAAATGTCACCAAGAAAAAAGAATGAGTGGTGTGTTTGGGTCACAGATGCAACAAGAAGAACAGAAAGATGCATGGCTGGAGAATTCATTACAATCTCACTTTTTCATTGGCTTGAAAATTTCCATGATGAATAGTTCTCCTACAGCAAAGTTGTAATGACTCTGCCAAGTGGTTTTCTTATCACCCCAGTATTTCAAAGTCCGCACAGCATCAGGTCGTCCTACAGATTCATGTTGCTTTCTCCCTTGAAAAACTGTTTTCACTTTACCATGCCTTTGTTAGAAGGAAAAAATCCACATCTACTAAAAGTCCTCTTCTGCAGCCTGGTCAGGTGTGAGCAGCCTGACATCTACCTTCTACACCCTAACCACAGACCATCCCAACCCCTTCAAACAAGTCCCACAGTTTCAGGAAGATCAGTTCAAACCCAGTGCCCTGCCTTGGCTACCCTCCTGCTTGCTAGCTCCTCTCTTCTCCACTGATTTCCCACTATTGTTCAGAGCCAGAACAGAGTCCACCTCCTCCATGGAGCTCTCCCTGATTTCCCTGGCAAGTCCTTCGGAGCAATGATCAGGCATTGCAGATACCAATATCCAAGACCAGGCAAAAAATGGGTCAGGAGTCTTGTCAGTGGGTGGAATCTACCGAAAGTGTGTGGGAGTCAGAGTTCAGGAAGACTGAGAAGGGAACAGTGTACTAATAATTGTCGGAAATGATAATACCAGCCTAGAACTGAGAATTGAATGTAGGCAAAGGGATATATATATATATATATGCATATATATACAAGATAACCTCTAAATGTATTGCAAGCCACAATGCATAAAAGGGAGAGAGAGAGAGAGAGAGAGAGAGAGAGAGAAAGAGAGAGAGGCAGGCTGGTGGAGGGGAGGGAATCAGGGGACATTGGTGGTGGGAAATGGGCACTGGTGGAGGGATGGGTGCTGGAACACCGTATGACTGAAACCTAAATATGAACATCTTTGTAATTGTATATCCCACTGTGGTATACTAAAAAATGGTTAAAAAAGGATGAAGTATTGCATCTCAATGCCTAGAAGCCTTCTTGGTACCACTGAGGTTGGTGTTGATCTCACCGAATGGATCTTTAAAATAAAGCTCATGGAGAAATTACTGAATTTCAGGGGGAAAATACATGCAAAGTAGAAGAAATGTTAAGGACTTTTATAAACATCACGTTGAAAACTAGTTTAGAGAAGTTCAGAGGCATCTATACTATCTACACATACAGTAGACTGTAAATAGTCTACACCAGTTAAGTCATCTAGGCTAGCAGTGAGAGTAAAAACTCTCATTTTCATATCTGTGGATACTGCACTTGCCTCTGTTGATGGTTCCTTAAGGATTTACATGATTCAAAACTTAGGTTGTTCCAAAACATTGTTCACTAACCTGAGCAAAACTTTATATAAAACAAACAAGGCAAAGCAGTGACCTTGATGCATCAATTTTTCAATAAAATGGAGTCAATGAGAATGCATTACACAATGACTCTGGAGACTATCTGAAGAGGGAATACCACATCATTTAAAGCTGGTAGGTCCAGCTTGGCTCTCGATAAAGAACCTGTAACCTAGGTAAAATTCCCAGATGCCATTAAAAGTTGATTCTCCTAATGTGGTGCTGTCTTAAGACAAATAGTACAAATGTAGAGATTTTTTTATACAAGAGTGTAACCTTTACAAAAACCACTAGAATCTAGACTCTTTCCACAGGGATGCTCTATGACAGAAGGTACAAGTGGAACTGAGGGCAGTCTGAGATATGCCACTAAAGAGAAAACAATTCTACTGTGTTGCCTGGAGAAAAGACCACAGCTCCCTAAGCAGGTATTGTGCATTTTGGAAAGTAGTGGTCCACAATGGACTTTTCAGGCTGCAAGTGGTCACTTTCCACCTGTACCGAAGACTGCACTATCTGTGCCTACAGTTGCTGCCTGAAAAGAGAAGGGAATTGACCAGGAATCCCATGTATCCACTATTAGAACTGAACCTTGGGAAAGGTCCCGTAAAGAGAACATCACCTAGCACAGAAAAGGGCAAGAGAGACAGTCCTGCTTTGGCACTTTTGGTGTTTGTGGGAAGTGGAGGCTGGATCCATGAGAGAGCTCAGCAGCAGGAAAGGGAGGGGCTCACGGGAAGACCTGGGGAAGCTCTGCACAGACCCCAAGGGATGGGTAAGGAGAGGCCAGAGAACCCAAAGACTAGTCGAGGGAGGGCAGCAAGAAGCAGTAGCTACTTTTCCCTCTGCTCTGGCCCAGCAGCAACAGGGGCCCAGCAGTTACCTGAGGTTTCTTCACCTTAATGATCCAGGTGGGAGGGACGATGACAGCAGCGTGAGCTCCCAGGGAGCAGGGTTCCTCGATGTGATGCAGCATGAAGCAGGTCACCTTATTGTGAAACTGAAAAGAAAGGCCGGTCAAGGGACAAGGCTGAGCTAGGGCAAGGCTGCAGAGAGGAGGGATCAGCACATGCCCCCATAAGGATGCACATCTGCACACCTGAGATCACGCATACACACATGCACGCTCATGCATAAATATGGACATGATCCTATGCGCACATGCATACACACGCATGCACACACATGCACACACACACACGCACGCACACATGCACGCACACACGCACACATGCACACATGCACACACACACGTAGGACACAGGTAGCTCAGGAGTATAAAAACCTGATTTTCAAATTCATTTCACTACACAAAATGAAGACAATTAAGAACCCGAAACAAGGCACACTGAGACTTTATAATCTTTTAGTAGGACATTTACATAAAGATGGAGAATCTGGGAAGTCCTATTCATCTTAACTTTGTGTGTATTTTGTTTCACCTGATTTTTGCTGGTCACAGACTCAGTTGATCTGGGATCATGTTGAGAAAAAAAACTAAGGAAAAGCAGTACATTATCATCTGCCTCTTCTTTTTTTTTCTTTTTGCTTTTTGGGTCACACCCGGCAATGCTCAGGGGTTACTCCTGGCTCTTGACTCAGGAACTACTCCTGGCAGTGCTCAGGGGACCATATGGGATGCCGGGGATCAAACCGGGTAGGCCGCATGCAAGGCAAACGCCCTACCCACAGTGCTATCACTCCGGCCCTTCATCTGCCTCTTCTTAAAAAAATATCTGTAGGTATAAATCCTTTTGAGGTAGCCCTTCTAGTTTAGGGGACCCAGGAGTGAAATAGGAGGTTTCCTCTGGAAGGTTGTCAATCCAAAACATAACAAAGCACAAAGAAAACTGAAGGGGTTGGAGAGATAGTAAAGTGGGTGAGGAGCCTGCCTTGCACACAGCCAACCTGGGTACAATCCCCAGCACCGTATATGGTCCCTCAAGCCCCTACCAAAAGTGATCCTTGACTTCAGAGCCAGGAGTATGCCCTGAGTACCATTGGGTATGGTCCAAACAGACAAGGGGAAAGCAACAGAGATTGCATCTACTGGGTTTATCTAGAGCTACTGGAAACTATAATGACTTTATTATATTTGGCAAATCTAAAATATTCATTGGCTTTTGAAAGGAAGGAAGTGAATGCAGTCTAATAGTCTTAACTATATCTCAGAATTAAGGGCTTAACTTTTTGCCCAAACTATCACATTCAGACAGGCCAATCACATTTTCAATCATCATTGCTTGACTTTAAAGATATAAGGGGAGAGAAATTGGAGATATTGGAGGTGGGAAATGTATACTGTGAAGGAACAGGTGTTGGGACATTATATGACTGAAACTCAATTATGAGCAACTTTGTAACTGTGTATCTGTGATTCAATGAAAAAAAAAAGAAAAGAAAGGGATAATGATATATGATGACATTATTTTCTGATAAACAAAACCCACATTTTACAGTAATTATGGGTCTTAACAATTTAATCATAGTGATTTGAAGAAATTTAACAACTGTTTCTACTTGGATTATACGCACGTCTGCACCTAATTTATCATCTTAACTGGAGCAATTTTAAGAGTGAAAGGGCACACTGATACTAATTATATTGGAACAACAGGCATAAATTAGCACCGTCCAAGAAAATTGGTTATCCCAATTAGATCAGTTCAGAGCACTTTTGTCTTCACTTTCTACATATCTTCAAGATCTGACATGAAATAGTGGCTAGTCACTAATGAAGCATAAAATATCAATGAATGATGACTTCTCTGTCACCAGCTACTTGTGATCTGTAAGCAATTTGAAACACAGCAAATGTTACTTGAATACCTTCTTTAAAAACTCATTTTTTCTCATTAACTTAAAGAAATTTCCAACTCTATGGCCCTTGTATTTCTAAAGCAGGAGGGGTCTCAGAGCCTTCAAGTCTCAAATTATTCCTGCGTGATCTCCAATTTAGAGAAATAACTGGTATGTCCCAAATTGCAGCATCGGTAAGGGGGTGGTGTCAGGACCCGAGTCCAGGAAACCCACTTCTCAAATGCAAATGTCCCTATTCTATTATACCATGTAAGGTCACTATTCATATGTGATGTCAGTGATCCTTGAAGAGAACACCAGTACTGTTCATTTCGCTTCAAATGTTTCACATTTTCAGTTCTTACAAAATCATCCTCTGCTGTATACAACTCTGGGAAACCAAAAAAAATGTGGAACTGACCATGTTCAGTCAGTGAGGAGTTGATAGACAAAAGTACAATTTTCATTAGTTATGAATGAACAAGCTAACAGTAAGGCACACATCTTCATCATGAAAGGGGAGCAATGTTCCCAAATCACTAGTCTGGTACAGAGCTACAGAGGCAAGAGCAAATACTACTGTTCCTCAGTTTTGAAGCCGGATAGGGACCAGCGGGTTCACTAGACTAGGGTCACTAGCAGGACAAATGTTGTCAGGGATGCCAAGCTCCTGTTTGATTCTGTCTCACGAAAGGGGGATGAACACCTTTGTGCACAGTGGTTCATCGAAGGACTAGGATTTGTGAACATGTACTTAAAAGATGAGTGTGTAACACTTCTTGATATGGAAATATCAACAATTCTTTTAAATGAAGCAGGAGGTTAATTAGCACTGAGCTTTCTGGACCAATGATTCCCTATGTGAGGACAGCAGATCTACTGACATGTGGGGACCTAGGGAAGTAACACTGTAGAGATTATTAGGCTGAACCTTATGAAATCACCAGGCTTCAAATCGTTTGACTCTCAAAGATGTCAATTTTATCTGTTTCAACCAAAGCATTTATCTCATCCATATGGGCCTTAGATATATAAATCTGATGTGTTCAGAGTTGAAGACTTCTACAACCCCCTAGATGAATATTGCAGTTCTTATTTTCAGTTATAATACCCAGTTTATACAGTCACTCAAAAGACTAGATGGATTGAAAAATTAGATCAGGGGTCCACAAGCGTTCTTCATAAAGGCCACAATAGTCAACATTTTAGTCTCTACTGAAACTACTCAGTATTGCACATTACAGCATGCAATTACTCATAAATGAAAAGGGGATATGCACGAATATTACATGGATGAATAGATACAACCACAATCTGATGAAATATTACTCCCAGTTGCATCGGCAGTTGGCAGACAGGAGACAGGATTGTCTACATCCAGGGCTCTGCCCTGTGGGCCCCTGGATGATTGATGGTCTGACATAGAAAAAGACTGTGTCCCCTGGGATGAACCCAGAGCCACGGTAGAACCTGGCAAGCTACCCATGGTGTATTAGATATGCAAAAAACAGTAACAATAATGGACCTCATTCTCAACAAATAGAGACATTACTGGCGCCCACTCAAGCAAATAGATGAACAATGGGAAGACAAGTGATACCCATCATAGGGCCAGAGTGATAGTACAGTGGGTAGGGTGCTTGCCTTCCATGTGGTCAACTCAGGTTCAACCCTCAGCACCACATACAGTCCCCAAGCCCTTCCAGGAGTGAACCCTGATACAAAGCCAGGAGTAAGCCTTAAGCACTCCTGAGTATGACCCCAAAACAATAAAATATAAGACAGCATATTTGGTCTATAGGTTGTAGTTTTCCGATCATAAATGCACAGTCTGATAAAGGAAAGAGAAGGTACTCAGGGAAACAAGCAAGAAAATGTGGGCATCTTCTTAGGACAGAGGTGTTATAAGATAAAAAAATGAAATAAAAAGCAAATGGGGTATATTAACATTGGATCCTAGTGAACATATGTGTTCAAATATAAAAGCAGCACTGTATTTTGATGATCATACAAATAACTGCAATAATATTCAAACTGAAAGAAATATAAAAGAACTACGTCCCTCTTCTTAATTCAGTCCCATCAAAAGTCATCCACATCCAAAACAGAAGAACCAAGATACTTAGACTTCCTTGGGGTGGGGGGCATCTAATAAACCCTTTGAATTGTTCTTAATGTTGCAACTTCCTGCCATTGGAGTTCTTCACAATCTACTGCAGCAAGAAAACATGTAGTCAGTTCCTTCTAACAAGATACTAAGGGTTAGAACAAAGGTAAAATCTCACATTCTCAGATGCCAAACTTCAATGACTGTAAGTAAAGGGGTTAACTCATCTCTACCACTTGCCTCAACTTGTGGCACATGCTATCGCTCTATAGTTCTATCTTCCATCCTCCAATGATCCTATATGACAGAAGTCACAGGTTAGATGAGGATAACCTTCTAATTACAGATGGAAACTCAAGCAATGTCATGAATCTATTTGATCAAATGCGAGCTCCGTTGTTTTATTCCCTCCCCAACCTCCAAACTTACCGCCTGCTTGCACCAGGAGCAGCTGATAGCCACGATCTCTTTACTGTGGAAGGAGAATTTCTGCTGGAAGCCCTGGAATATTATCAAAGTAGACGATAATTTAAAACCCTTTCAAACACAGTGTGCATTTGCCATTCCAGAGTTCAATAAAGTGAAGAAGGACAGAACTGGCCCCCACCCCCACCCCACACTCAGGATGACAGGGATGGGAATTGCCACGCAGGGTTCTACACCTTCCACCTTCTGGAGTTTCAAATTCCCGAGCCATCTGCAAGTGTGAGATGCTACACCAGGAACTACTCAAAATCATCCTCCCACAATCATTCTTTATTTACAAGAGGATGAACTATTAGTGGTCCACATGGTTCTATGTAATTATAGTCATCTAACTCCTCTGAAATTTTATACAACTGTAACCTCTGAGAACCCAAAAGAAAGATTAAACTTAAGAGAGCTCATGTCTAAAAGTGAGAGTCTGGGAGAAGCCCAAGCATACAAGAAGGAGATGAAATCCAAACACTTTCATAACCCCTGGGATGTGGGGAAACAAAACAAGCCATTTTCAATATTTACTCTTCACCAGCCAGCAGCAATGAGATAATGCAATGGCAAGCACAATCCTCTTAAATGAACAAATAAAATTATATTTTCATCAAGAAAGAGGAGGTGCTTTTAGGAGGCTGGTGTCTCTAAATAATGAGGAGAGAGTGTTTGTGTAGTAAGGCTCAAAGATTGTTTTTATAGACGTCCCAAAGGTCTTCAATTTCTGTCTGCCCATAAGCTCAAAATCCAAACAAATTAGAATAAGAGCAATGATTAAAAAACTTAAAACAGGACTTTTTGTAAGCTGATCAAAAGAAAACAGAAAATGTAACGGAGAAAGACTCAATAGAGTACTGCCTAATGGATTTTGTTCAATGTATACAGGTAACTTTGTCAAATACACACACACACACACACACACATCACATCACACACAATGCCAGGAAATAAATCCAGGGGTCTCATACATATGGGCAAAAAGCTCTTTCTCTGAACTACATCCCTGGCCTTATTTACACATTCTTTTCATTTATTTTTATTTTTTGAGGCTACACACAGCAGTGTTCTAAGATTACTCCAAGCTCTTAGTTTAGGGATCACTCTGAATGAGTTCGGGGATATATAAGGTGCTGGATATAGAACCCAGTTGGTGCTTACAAGGCAAGCACCCTATCCACTGTGCTCTCTCTCAGGTCCCATATTTATCATTCTTAAGTGTAAATTCTATCAAATTGTTAATTCATTAGCATTTCGGCAGTCCCCATAATCCTTAAGTAACTTCAACACTTTAAATACTATTTTCTTCAATTCACATAATTTCTACTCTTCCTCCTTTCTATACTTCCCTCTTCTCATTTTTTAAAATATCCCATTGCTCCTCCCACCTTTCCATCACCTGCTCAATGGGGAGATCAGCATCCCCTTCAGCACTTTACTCTGGGCTCCTCCATCAATTCCATTTCTTTGCTTCAATCTCAAATTTCACTTTCAGAAACACAATCACTCCTTCACATCAGACATTCCTGGACTTTGGAAACTTTCTTCATCAATATTCCTTTCTCAGGAATTTAACTGAGAGTACAATATGTCTCAATGCGAAGGAGTTAATAGAGCCAGGCTGAGTCTTACTCCTCGGAAAGGACAACTTGCAAGACTGACACTTGGCTGATATCTGGGAGGTCTAATTTCAGAATTTGTTCTGATTTCAAAACAGCCAAGAGTGACTCCCTGAACCTAAACAGCCTGTATAACTAACACAGCTCTAGCTGATCTCCTGCTCGCTTTCTGATAGTCTGGAGTTTGGGTAAATGCTATGCAGAAGGTCCTTATGGATCCAGCACACCCCTCCACAATTAAAGCCCTGAGCCTCGGGTCCTTAATGTAAGCAGCACACGGTGCTGCACATGTGTTGTCACCCTGGTATCGGAGGAGCTCCCTATAGCTCCACTGGGAAAGTCCTGTTGGAAGACAGCCCCAGTCTCCTCCACACATGGCCTCTATGCCTTGCCCTTTGCTGACTCTGCTTCCATTCTTTTACGGTAACAAATTACAGCTATGAGTAACATATTCCTATGAACCCTCCTCAGAAATCAACACTCAGCTAGTCTCAGACCCTTAACACACCTGTCTCCCCCAGTCAAGTCTTGTACTGACTCATTCTATCAATGATAGTCTCACCTCCCCTAGAAAAGGACACACTCATAACACACTGACATTCAGGCCAGACTTGGTGTCCACATGTTTACTGGCATGGTAGCCAGAACCTCCACCATTTGGTCTAGCTTTGGTGAGTTAGCACAGCCTGGCAGAAACAGCTGAGAGAAATCACAAAGTTCAGGGACCAAAGGGCAGGTATGCAGTTCCTACCAAGACCACACAACAACTCAAGGTCAAACCAGATGGTACTGAGCATGCCAAAGTCTACAATAGTTTCTAGACCTTCTTCTAAATGATTGCACAATATTAAGTGAAAATTTAACTCCTCTCAGGACTGGAGCAATAGTACAGCAGGGAGAGCACTTGCCTTGCACACAGCTGATCCAAGTGCAATCCCTGGATTCCTATTTGGTCTGCCCAGCACCACCAGGAGCAATTTCTGAGTACAGAGCCAGCAGTAACCTCTGATTATCACCAGGTGTCACCCAAAAAACCCCCCACACCAAAAAAAAGAAAACTCCTCTAATTTCTCCCTTCACCTGGAAATGGGATAAACCTCTCCTATACCACGAAGTAGTTCTAAAGCATCAAATGAAGCAATGTTTTAAAAAGTTCTTCATAAAATGATATACAGAAGTAAAGGAGTATTTCTGTTATTAATCATCACCAACAGGAACCTCTTTTACTCCCCACTGACAAAGCCACTCAGTCTCCAGTAGGTGCCTAGTAAGCCTCAATTTGAGGGGCCTGAGTGAGCAGTGTGATTAGTCTCTGCTGAACACTGGCTTCTGGCTTCAGGAAGAAACAAATACAGTCCATTGTAGTGCTAACAACCAGCAACAAACCCAGCCACAACTGGGGCATTGGGCACGGTGCTAATGCAGCATGCGGTGGGTCCCTTGGAAATGAGCCTGGTGGTAATCAGCTCAATACTTTGTTTTGGATTCAGGTCTGGCTAAGTCCCAGTGGCCACGGCTGCAGGGTTATTGTCTAGCAGAGAGACATAAATAGACCCAAGTTCTCATCGACCACCTGCAAGGGGAGGATGAGTTTGGCTGGGATCTCAGCACAGTCCTAAGTGCCAATTTCTAATTACCCACTTTTAAACACTGACCCAAATGTGCTCTTATGGTACTGACAGATGCCCTGACGGAATCTCAGCTGACACGGCAACTTTTAGGAGCTCTTCTATTCATCTGTATCAAGGAGGAATGGACAGAGGAATAAGTTCAGGTGATTTGGATCTTGCAGATTTCCCCCCCCCCCCCTTTTTTGTTCTTTCTATCTTTTAAATCAAATGAATCCTTGAAATAAAATCCAAATAACATTTATTCTGAGAATCTAATGCCACTTTTTGCATCAAACAGCCTTCAGCAGCATAGCTGTGGTTCAAACCAGAACAGGGTAAAGGAGTCACAAGCTGAAATTATCTTGTTGTTTATGTATTTAAATGTAGTGTAGGTAAGGGAATTGTCTGCTTATAACTTATTCCCTGTTTGCTTTGATTCAATACAGCATATATTATCCAGATATTGCTCTTGCCACTACAACTTGAAACAATGACCCAAATAAAACAAAAAACCTCTCCATATCCATGCTGCTTTGCAAAATTTAACAAGGGAATTATAAAATAAGTTTAAACTGTTATTTATTTAAAAGCAGAGAAATTTAAATATATTTACACCAATATCCCCTAGCCACAAAAAACAGATGTGCACTATTACACATTCTGTACTAATGTCTAAAAATGTTAATACTGTTTAAATCAATGTAGTTCATTATTTGTGCAGAACAAAAAAACCCTAAATTTAAAAAACAAATGTTCATTATTTTTACTATTGTTAAACTATTTCAAGCAGAATAAAAAACCTTAAATTTTAAGGTTTTAAATTTTAAATTTTAAAATAATTATTTACGATTTTTTCCTATTGCTATCCTAAGTCAACGGGAAACAAATATCACAACAATTAGATAGTATATAAAGGAATTATTCTTCTAAGTAGAATTTTGCTGAACTATCTCAAAATTGCTATATTTCATTTCAATGGCTCATCCACTTAAAACTTACCAACCATGGTATCACCTGCACACCTCACCATTAAAACAAATGACAGCATAAAACTTTCAGTGGCCAAGGGCAAAACCTTACAGACTGAACTGGAAACTTCTTTCTGACCAATGCATAAAAGGCACCAACCTAAAGGGAAGATTTTTCTAATCAAAATGGCCTTTGTTACTGGTGGAGGGCAGGGTGCTGGAACACTATGTGACCGAAACCTCCAAACATGAACAATGTTGTAATTGTATATCTCATGGTAGTATAATAAAAATGTTTTTAAAAATGGCCTTTGTTTTAATCAACTATATATAATTATATTTATATGAAGCAGAAATCTGTAGGGTTGGAGGCACAGAGATGAGACTCCAGGAACAAGATGTATTTCCATTAATATTTTTAATAATCACCAGCCAGAGGGGCAGCAGCTCTCATCTTGGCAGCTGACTGACCACCTAAATAAGGACCTCAACTCCCTTATATGCCACCGGATCAAAGGGCAGTGCAACTTAGAGTTAAGGTTGCATAGTTTACCCTCACTTGTATCACTTGTCTACCTGTTGTTCATCAATTTGCTCAAACAGTAACATCTCCATATGTCCTGTCACATGCTAGTGTAGCCCAAGGGCAACTGCTTGCTCCAGGAACATGAAAAGCCTCAAACCATCCTTCAGGTCATGGGAATGAGGTCTATAATTGTTACTTATTTTTGGCATATCAAATACGACACGGGTAGTTTGCCAGGCTCTGCCGTGAGGGTGGGATACTCTTGTAGTAGCCTCTCATCTCGTGCATGTACTGATAACCACGCTGCCGCAAAACGGGGAAAGATCAGCTCTTCTGCTGGGTGGAGCTCTGACGAGCTGTGGAGTCCAGATGTTGAAAATGGCGGCCCTCATAGTGTGGGGTTTCCTCTGGCTTCTTGTGAGGCTCTGCTGGGATGGCAGGCCAGGGCTAGAACCCATCTTCCCTCCTGGGTACCTCATTGTCAGCTGGGCACAGAGAGAGCCGGTAGCAGCTCTACCCCCATGTCTCTGAGTCTCTGGGTCAGCGCACCTGGGCTTGAAATAGACTGCTGTAGGGTGGGACTCTGAGAAGCAGGGCTGTGATCAGCTCTTCTGCTGGCTGGAGCTCTGACAAGCTGTGGAGTCCAGATGTTGAAAATGGTGGCCTTCATGGTGTGGGGGTTCTTCTGGATTCTTGCGAGGCTCTGCTGGGATGGCGGTGGAGGGAAGGTGCTCCCTGTGCCCAGCTGATCATGAGGCGCCCAGGAGGGAAGGCAGGTTCTAGCCCTGGCCCACTATCCCAGCAGAGCCTTGCAAGAAGCCAGAGGAACCCCCACACCATGAGGGCTGCCATTTTCAACATCTGACTCCACGTTCATCAGAGCTTCACCCAACATAAGAGCTGATCACAGTCCTGCTTGTCAGAGTCCCACCCTACATAGTTTACCGTACAAGGACATTTTGCATTTTTCTTATAGAATTTTAGGATGATAGGGAGGAGACAACCAGGAGCCAATAACTTCAGCTTGATAACAGTCTCACTAGGGAATTCTACATACTAACTCTATTGGGAGACAGTCTGCAAAAACCCTGCGTATCTGTTAATAGGCAGTATGCATCAGATCTTCCTTCGCATATCCTTAGATCTACTTATTGCAACACTTATAGAGTAATTCTATTCTATGCAGTGTTATAACCTTTAATGGGCAAAGTCATCAGGAATAAGCCCTTCCTTGGATATAAAAGGGGTTGAGTATTCTCCTCACCAAAGCACTTGCACCCACTTGCCACTGATACATCACTGTTACCCTTCAGTGCTCAGCGGCCAGAACATTCAGCAGGCAGTACTCAGGACCAGGCACTCCTGGGTACCAAGTCAGAATAACCACAGATGCAAGGTGCGTTGCCATTGAGTCACGTTCCTACCCCCTCCTTCACTGTATGAGCACCCTGCAAGTGGTGTGAATAATCGGATATTAGGTGAGCTTGGTAATGGGACTTCCCCTGAGTTCTACCAGAGTGTAAAATTTCAGAATTAATATTTTATCTTAAGTGAGATTAGGGTTTGTTTAGTTGGAAATCTAATTTACTTGAACTTGTTACAATTCTTATGCTGATTTTACTGGTCTTTTGCTAAAATCTTTAGAAGGGTTCAAGTGTTTCAAAATGTAAGCATATGTAATCTTATCTAGATTAATAAACAATGCCTTTATAAATATAGTAATCAATGTCTTTATAACATCTAACAATTCTGCAAATAGCATGATCCTATCTTAAAAATCTAAACTCTTATCTTTGGGGTAGTGGTAATGATATGCATCATAGCATTCATTAAGGTCTCTAAAATGTAATTACTTTTCTTGCCCACTACATGCTCCTGGTCCAAGGTCTCACTTGCTTACACACACATATTTTCATTTTATTATTTCTCAGTAGAGCATTCTTCAGACCATCAATTTTTATGGAACTACAAGATTTAATAAGTTAGCTAACTCATCTTCTAAGGTAGCTTCTGTGTATTTTCCCCCTCCCCATTCATTTATCTGAAGTCCGAGGTACACATTACAGATCACCAATGAAGACTCTCTTGCGGGCAGAGATCTAGCAGGGTTGAGCATAGGATATTGTATGTATAGGGTGATACTGTAAGCACTTACCTGTCAGACTTAAGACGAAAACCAAAACATAATTTCTAGACTAATTTAATTTCAGAGGCAGGTGACTTCATGGAAATAACTCAGGACCTTGAACTTAAGGCAGGCACACTTAATAAAAGTTACTGGCTTATATTTTAATTTACATATTAACTTTAACTATAATGCTTTGTTTTATATAGTTTTATATTTTTATGCAAAAGCAACTCTAGGACAAACTGTATTATATGAATCATATTATACCATTAAAGCCAAAACTAAAAGGAAAGTTTTAAAATTTGGGTGAAAGTTCTGGGTTTAAATATTGGATGAATCACTGAATATACACAAAGAGACTTACTTGATAAACCCTAAATGTCTGCAGGGCTTGCCGCAATGTGTAAAAGAAGGGGAGAGATGCAGAGACAGAGACAGAGGGAGAGAGAGAGAGAGAGAGAGAGAGAGAGAGAGAGAGAGAGAGAGAGACAGAGAGACAGAGAGACAGAGAGACAGAGAGACAGAGAGAGAAAGAGAGAAAAAGGGAGTTCCTGCTACTGAGGCAGCCTGGGGGTGGGCGAGAGGGTGTGTGTGTATACTGGTGGTGGTGATGGGGCACTGGTGAAGGGATGGGTGCTGGAATACTGTATTACCAAGACCCAATTATGAACACCTTTGTAACTGTATGTTTCACTGTGGTATAATAAAAAAAACTTTTTTTAAATATTGGGTGAATAATAGCAGGGAGGTTGCTTATCTGAAAGCATTATCCTAATGCTCAAATATTGGGTAAGATAATACTAGGAAGTTCCTTATCTGAAAGCTTCCTGACACTGAAAACAGATTCAGTTATAATGTTACTCATGAAAATTAATTTCTATCTCTTACTGACACAAAGTTAATAATCTACCTATTAAAATACATTTTAATGCTGATAATATTAAACAAGCAAGTTGTTTTTATTTATTTATTTATTATTTTTTAGAATGTATTTTATTCAATTACCTTTGTTAACTAGAATCTGATTTTTACAAGGTAAGTTACAGGATCATGGTTTTCTCTCCACATTTATTTAAAATTAAGCAAGTTGTTTTTAGAATTTTTTTAAAATTATATATTTTTTTTTACTATTTGGGTCATACCTGGCAATACTCAGGGGTTAGTCCTGGCTCTGCACTCAGGAAATACTCCTTGCGGTGCTTGTGGGACCATATGGAATGTGGGGAACCAAAGTCGATTGGCCAATTACAAGGCAAATGCCCTACCTGTTGTACTATCACTCTGGCCCCAAAGACAATTTTTTAAAGATAGAAATAATTTTGTCACTTAACAAGCTGCAAACTGTCACAGCTTTTAAGAGAAAACATACAATCTATAATCTTGATGATGGCATGATTTTCCATAAAATAATTATCTTTACTCTTTACTTTTAACTGAGTAAAATGTTCTTCTACTGGTAGAACAAACTATACACTTAATTTTTGTATATGCTTCTATTGTTTTTCTCTATACTAGCTCTAAAAAAGGTGAGAAAGAGACTTTTATGCCCTGCCCCAACCCCCAAAAAAAACAGCCAAACAGGGGGCTCAATTCTCAGAACCACATGGTTCCCTCAGCATAATTGGGTGCAGTCCTGCTCCCCAGCATTGCTGGGTTGCCTGGATATCCCCAACCTCACAGGGTCTGAGCAGCACTGCATTCTCAGCCACACAAGACCAGTGAGGTCAGCCAAGAGGTGCCCATCCTCCTGAATTCAACTTGGGAGATGTCCCCACAACTGCCAAATTATAGGCCTCTTGGTCTCATGAATTTATGTCAAAGTAACATTAAATAACATATGCCTTAGAATAACAAATCATATTTAAAGATAGTGGAGGAGCTGGTGTTTTTTTTTTTTTTTGGGCGCAGGGGGTGGGAAGGATTGTGGCTTAATATCATCAAACATATGTTTTAAAGAAACAAATTTGATCTTTAAAACTAGTGGAGAAGTTTTTTTTTTTTTTTGAGGCATGGAAGGAGACTAAGGTAGAGGGTTGACCATACCGCAGTATTTGGGATCAAACTGAGATAAGCTGCTTGAAAGACAAGCATTATAATTCCTACGCTATTTCTCCAACCCATGTTTTACACTATTCCTGGTAGATGATTGAAGAATGACCTATTAATTCTACAACACTAACATGCCTAGGAAGGGAATTACAGACACTTATAAGAGATAATAAGCACTGTATTTCAAATATCTCACTGTAGGACTGTTGGCAGATATCACAATAGCTTGCCCTGGGACTCTGCTTTTTTGCAGCTCAAAGTCATTCATATTGCCCTGAGGCCAAGCACTCATACTAATCAGATCCCTATTGTGCAAATCACAATAGGAGAATGGGGGGGCAGGATTGGAAAAGGCAGTTTGATTTTAATAACTCTGGGAATAGTGTTATAATTTTACATAAAACCAATGCTAGCTGGCTGGGGTATTTCTCTCGTAACCCCCCCATGACTTTTTTTCACAGGACATTTAAAACCAGGAAGGCCTGGTTTTCACAGGACATTTAAAACCAGGAAGGCCTGGCTACATCAGGGACACCCCCACCCCCACCGCTCCCCACATCTTTGAAATCAGCTCTGATAAGATCAAAGAAGGAGGCACCCTCAATTCTGCCTCCAGGCAAGCGAACATGATTCTCAGTAATACTAAAGGCAGAGCATGCAAAATTACTCTAGAAGAGATATGGACCTTGTGGAGATTTGGAGATACCTCTGGATGCATGATGTTCATGGTTTAGAAATTATTATACTCTTCACTATGTATTGAATCCTGAGTTGCCTTTGTTCTTAGGTGTGTTGCCCCTCTCCCAGGTGCCTTGCAAGGGAGTTTTAGAAACAGGGACTCAGTCCTGGCAAATTAGCATTTGTTTAGACATGGACTAGTTGTTGACCTAGAGATCTGCATGAGAAACCTGGGTTTTGGCTCTGGAGAGCCTAGCCCATAAAGGGCTGGCTTGAGGTCTTTGGCGGGCTTTTGGGGGATAAAAGGTGCTGGAAAGAAGATAGCAGTACTTTTTGGTGGAAGATTTCAGCCTGGGCACATGGTCAGAGGTTTGGCCAGAAGCTAGAGGTTTGGGAGTTTCCCCAATTTTGCATTGTATTAACAGAGTTTAATTATTGGTGATAAGTAAAAGCTTTTTGGAACTGTGCTAAACTTGCAAATTTTGTCCATCCACAGCTAGCTTTCAGAGTAAAAAGGGAACTTGTTCCCTTGGTTACTGCCAGGGGTCCCAGGCATCCCCTGGCATAGGACCTAACCAATATGGAATAGGAAAATAAGTTCAGGACTAGGAATCTGCTGAGAGTAAAGACAAGTAGATTTAAGCTGGAGAAAGGTGTGGCACATTCTTCTAGCAAATTGAAGCAGTGAAACAGAAAAGTCAGGATCATATTAATAAAAGCAGCAGCAAGCAAACAGAAATAGGCATGCTAGTGCTGTATTATTAGAAATGCCGTTGGTTGCCTGTGTTCTGCATAAAGGGCCCAAAAGACACTTCACCAAAAAAGCAAAAAGAAGCAAACTGGTGAGGACAGCACCCTTGTTTAGAAGCTGTCCTGTGGGTCTGATGGCTGAAAATACCTTACAGAAGGAACACTGATAGTAACTGAAATTACGGAATTCAGACTTCATAGGGACCACACGGTAGCACTGAGTCATCAAAGGAATACTGGTGGAGTTAAAATGGTAGAAGTTCCAGCTGTGGGGGCAAGGGAAGCCTTAACAGAGCTGGTTAATACAGCATTAAGGTTCTAGGAGTAAGATCAGGGGTAAGGGCACTGCTTAAATGATATAACCAAATAAAATCATAGCTAATCAAGAGATAAGGGCAGAATGTTCTAGCAAAGAGTCAATCTTTCATTCCATTTCTAGACTTAAACTAAGATTTTCAAAGAAGGAAGCCATTGATTAAAGGAAGGGATAATCTCTAGGAGAAAAAAGGCCATATTATCATTGTCAGGGTCTATACCAACATTTCTTCACGCTCTATCTTAGATGATCTATAGCTGTTTACTTGGGGAGTGTTGCAATGTCCAAACATTTTAAAGACTTAGAAAAGTAGCCAGGTTGACACAGTCATTCAAGGACTTAGACATGAAACAGCATCACTCTTTCTTATTAGGTTATAGATGTATGGGACCTATTTTAAAAATGAAGTGCTGAACCAAAAGTGATTTATAGAGAGTCTACTGCTTTCACAAACTCACCAAAGCTAGTTTTTCTGCTTCTGACATATAAATGGAATGGTCAGGCTTGGCATTGGCAGAACTTCAATCTTGGTTTCTTTGAGCCCTTCTGTATAAACTAGCAACAGGAAGGAGCCTAAGTGAAATATTCCAACCAACCTTGCAGACATATTTATATTAAAATCAACATCATTACTCCAACATAATATGTATTAGATAACAGTAAATCCATAATCTTAATGACAGTGATAAGGTACTGTGCTTAAGTTTTGAAAAATTACTTGGACACTGATTTGGACAATAAATACTTTTCCAATCCTCTCTGAAAGAAGAAATACAATCTCTTCTCATTCACCTGGCAGAACTAAGTAGTATATTTTCAGCTTGTTCCAGGGCACTTAATTTTTCTAAATTTTATCTGAATACAGTGAAAATGGTTCTAACCATTGCAAACATTCTGCAGAACACTAATCAGCTTGGGGCAGGAGTGCTTGCTTTGCACATGACCAACCTAAGTTCGATCTCTGGCATCCCATATGGTCACCCAAGCACCACCAGGAGTGATCCTGAATCACAGAGCCAGGAGCAAGGCCTGAGCATGGCCAAGGTGGCCATACAAACAAACAAACAAACAAAAATCCCACTGGGCTCACTATATTAATGCCATCATGTTAAAGAGAATGATCAAAAAGAAGTCAGTTCAGTGGAGGTCTTGGTGAGAGAGCAGAGAGAAATGCCCCTCTACCCACCACACAGCCTATGAAAAAACAGAGACCCCCCACACATCAGTAACACTTCTAGGCTACAGTGTTTCCGGCATACTGGAATATCCTCTCCATTCCAAAGCACAAATTGTTGCCCTTCACAGTTGTGACTGCTAAGAATGAAGCACACTTTCTAGGTCTCTGAGTTCTGGAGGCAGAGCAATACACACTAAGGAAATGTTCTTAAAAGACGCAGGCTAGCAGTTGCTATCTTACTCAGACTCCATAACCCCTTCCATTATTCGTTTAACATCTCAACTTGTACCCTGTAAAATGTTTCTAATCATTCTGTGGTTTCCTGCAGTATGAATAAAATATATTAATTATTCCTCCTTTGAATATGTATAATTTAAACATTGTACCATAAGTTCATTTGAAGTAAGTATATAACACCATTAATTATAATAAAGAGTAGTTCTATATTTCTTTTCATTGACTTTATGTTATACACAATTTAACTAGCTTAAATGAATTACATATGAAAGCACACAGGATTTACAGACAAAACTAGTTATCAAGACTGAGGAACCAAAATTTAATCATGTGCTGTATTAAAAACAGCCTTCAAGATTTGAAGTTTTAGAATTTTGCATTTCAAAAAGTGTGTTTATTTTTATAACTTCTACATATGTTTCCAAATGAACATAATTAAAAGATAAGGCTTTAAATTGTAACTTACATGCACATTTTAACAATTACTGCACTGCTAGTTTGAAAATTTGGTTCCCTCAAAAACAAAAGTTCAGATTAGCCATGATCTTGACTATAATTTTTCTTCCCTATTGGTTTTTTTAAAGTACGAAGAACAACTTAGTGTTGAATGAACTTTGATTGAAAGAACATAGTTTGTAGACATGGCCAAGATCAATCAGTAAGAGAAATGCATGTGCAGAACAAGCACATATCTAACTTGAAGCACAGATTGAATAGCTTTGCATTAAGCAACATGACTACAGCTATTCCAATCCCTCTCTGAATCCACTCTCTGTATCCATCTGCCCATAGTAAAAAGTTGATTTTTATGGATTGCATCAACACCATGATCTGATGTCTTTGGGGTTTGGTGACTGGATACTGAAGATCAGTAATGTTGAGAAACCAATTCCCTTGGGTGGAGGTCATCTTGGGCTGGTTTGGTCTGGTGCTTAATGACGGAAACTCCTGTTAAGTGTTTTCTCGCCACCTCCTCACCTCTGCTCACTTGGCTTGGCCATAGGTTCCTACTGTTATTAGCCTCAAAAGTATTTTGCCTGGTGTTTTTCATTTTTAACTCTACTCAAATGTTTGAGCATTCTTCTCATTATATATGAATTTGAGTGGCCATCTCTTTTCTGCCTGGATCTTGATACTTACATAAAATGGGACTATGGGAGGAGGAGGAAGTAAACTATGCAGTGGTTTTAAACGAGAAGCCAGCCTGGGATACTAGAGAACAGTGTGAAGAATCTGAGCTATTGAATCCTGAGTTTCTTACCTGAGACGCTTTAAAAGCCACAGACATTGCTAAATCCTTGCATAACCTTTTTCACTGGGTCTCTTCCAAATTCTCTTATTCTTTCAGACTTAAGACTTAAGTCAACCCAAGCACAATTTTATTTTTAATTTAAAAGGCATAAGGGAATATGTAAATTGGTTAAATAATTCAATCATATGATTCTATAAACTACATTTTTGTGAAGATATAATGCAGTATATGAAGATATTGATATATGTCTATATACCTAAAATCTATATGCTATAAAACAATGGTACCTTAATTTAAAAAAATTAGAAAATTGAAGGCTCAGACACTCCTCAATCATAAACACTCCCTTGTAACACATAAGTTCATATGCCACAAGTTGGAAAAAAGTTTTACTAACTGAATTTTTAACCATATCCCCTATAGGGTAAATTATAGATCATGTTTTTTGGTTGGAAGGGTTGTAATAGGGAAGAACAGTTGGGGAAATTCCTATGCCATATAAGAAAGTACAACCTTACTCATAAAAATTATGAAAAGTGCCAAATTGAAATGAATTTTCAATCACATCATCTGAAAATGGAATACATCATCTGAAAATTAGCCTTCCTCTAAACCAGGACAAAAGCCAGGGTCTAAAGCAGAGCTATTTATTACCAGCAATAAGACATAGGTCTAAGACCCTCCGATGTCCTCATTGATTGGGTCTCTGAGAATTTGCAAGCAGCTGGGCTACAAATACAGGAAGCAAATGAAATTGTGTAGTATTACGGGAACATTCTGTGATCAGAGTACTATGGGTGCTACCTGATGGCTACCTGAGAGCACTGGGCAGAAGAGCAGCAGAGTGCAGGGAGTCCAGCTTTTGTCCAGTTGACATTGCAACTTGAAGACAAGGCCAGGAAAAGAGTGAAAGAGCACACCAGGGGATACTTGTCACAAAATATAAGTGTTTATTGATTTTCCTTTTAATAAAATTACTCTAACTCCATTATAGCTTGAAAGCTGTTGCGGTGGTGCCAGTTATGAGCCTGTTCAGTGAAGATATTTTTCAAAGAAAGGAATCTGTTCATCCATATCCTCTCTCGTCTCTGACCTCATAACCGGCTGTGTCTGTTTTGGTTCTTCTCTATTGCACACACACACACACACACACACACACACACACACGTTCTTATGGGCAGATTGTGTTGTAGATGATCTAAAAAGAAACTTAAGAATTGAGGAAAAAATGTAAAAAATTCACAAGCCCCAATTGAGCTTAAGAGGAAGGGAAGAGTATCGGGCCAATGAAGGAAAACCAGGTGAGAGTGGAGGGTCCATTGCTTATTTCCAAGGCCCTGTAAAGTAGACTCTACCTCTTCTTTGGTTTTTATGCCCGCCCAGCCTATTTCATCTGCCCTTTTCATAGGTCAGTGACATTCACTCCAGTTCCTAAGTCAGACTAGAAGTTACAATGCTCATTATAGTGCAGGGTTATTCCTTTAAGATGGATGTGTATCATTTTCCAAAGATGCACATGCTCAACACAGTATGATATTTTATTTCCGGGCAATGGGCATGATGCAAAAAAATTGATAAAACATGTTCTTCTAAGTTTCACTTTCTCTCATCTTCCCTTCCTTAGACACCAGTATCTCCCTGTATCTGATTATCAAAAATGTCATACTGGTCAGCTCATTCCAGGCTTGACCCAAAGAAGTAACACAAGTAGCCAGACAAATGTTCTACTCGTTGATAAGGAATATATTCTCTCAAATTGTTTTACTCTCTTCCAAAACAAAGCTTACCTTTACCAAGACACATCAGCTTATTGATACTGTTCTATATATTATGATATAGTATTAATAATGTGATTCAACACCAGTTCAATATTCCTAGAGATCCTCCCATTCCTAAGTAGATCTTTGTACATTGCAGGGTGAGGGGGAGACACAACCCAAATATGTTGTTGCAGTTGGAATCAATGACATGTGAAGTTCACAATTTCAAATCACAGTGACATAGATTGCGATTCACTTTTCCACCTGTTCCTGTACCCAGTCATGCTAAGAGCGCATAGATATAACTAACACATATAAGAAAGGTGTCTCTTTCCAGGTACTGGGTCACATCCTCAGACAACACATTTGGTATTTCTTGTATCTTCTACCCAGATCTGCCCAATGATATTAATATATCAACTAAACTAGCATTGCTCAAATACCCATTGAATTTCTGTTGCTGACGGAAGAAGTATGGTGGGCCAGTGGTCATCTGGAGGGACTTATAACAAAATCCTGAGTGTTATTTTTACACAACTGTGAAATCCAATGCCAAAACATACCCATTTCCCCTAAAGTATGCTCCTCCATCATCTACACTCAGAATCACAATGACTTCTATGAGTCATTCTTGCAGTGACATCTAGAATCACTCACACCCTCTTAGGAAAGAAAACCTGGTGAAATATGGTCTTTGGAATCAGAAGCAGTATATTCAGCATTGAACTGAGGTGACAGGACTCTACTACCTCAGGTGCTTGCAAAGGCACAAGGAGCCTTCTCATATGGCCGTGGGTTGCTGGGCCCCTTACCTTACCACACTGCTTACATTTTCCCTCCTGCCGACGCCTGTGCACCCAGTGATGACGCACAAAGTTCTGTGGGAGAACAAAGGAAATGAGGATGTTTATATTTGCAAAACACAAGCTTAGCACTAAGGCTTTAGGAATGTAGATGTTTCTGTAAATTATCCTCTAAACCTGTATTGACACAAAACCCAACATTTGATGATATGATGCACTTAACAATCAACAAGAACCAACGTAGAAGATAGCAGCCACCCCTCCATCCTCGGTGATTTTTCTTTGTAGAAACCCAAACATCCCACCCTACCTCTGGGTCTTCCTAATTGGAAGGGGCCATCTCAAATTCTGTGACTCATCTGTCATCCTAGAAAAACATGTGCATATGTATGAAACTTTGTCAAGAACCAAGGGCTGGGAGGATCCTCAGGCAGGTAACAGAAATATCTCCACAGAAGTAATAAGTGCAGGAGACAGGCAGAAATAACCATTTCCAGGGTAATGTTCTATAATGGCTGGAACAGACTAAGCATTTTAGCTAGAAAGAATGGAGGAAATGAACTTCTCAAAAGAAGTTTGATCTGGGGCCGAAGCAATAGCCCAGCGGTTAGGGCGTTTGCCTTGAACGCGGCCAGCCCATGCCGGCCCGGGTTCGATCCCGGTATCCCATATGGTCCATCAAGCACCGCCAGGAGTAATTCCTGAGTGCAGAGCCAGGAGTAACCCCTGAGCATTGCCGGGTGTGACCCAAAAAGCAAAAAAAAAAAAAAAAAAAAAAAAAAAAGTTGATCTGCTGATTCAGAATATTACTGGTTTTAGCATATCGAATATGCATCAGACAGCTTGCCAGGCTTTGCTGTGGCTGCCCACCTAAAAGATGGTCAGACTTCTTCATCAAGACCCTGAATGAACGGTTTGAGGCTCTTCGTATTCTTGAAGCAAGCAGATGCTATTGGGCTACACTTGCATATGACAGAGTCAAATGGAAACATTACTGGAGCCTGCTCAAGCAAATTAATGAATAACAGAATGTCAAGTGATCAAGTGATCAAGTGATTCAGGATATGATGGTGAAGGAAAGAAAAGTTGAAAGGAGAGGTGTGGGCATATTGCTGAAGTGAGGTTTTTGTTGTGACATTGCGTTAAACTATTCTGGGTACCCTGACCTAGATAAGCTTGGGGGGTCTATTTTCTGGAGTCTATTTTCTTAGGGGTACATCGGTCATGCTCAGGGTTTCTTCCTGACTCTGCACTCAGTGATCGATCCGCATAAGACTCAGGGAAGCAAAAATGTCTTCCTATGTTGAGATACTTAAAAAACAGAAAATGAAAGCTTTTCTTCCCAAATTAGCACCTTAAGCAAAATCAAGAGGCTATCTTTACATTTGTTCTTCAGGCTTACAGTTGCAGCTAATCCCTAGTCACTCACATGAAGCTCTAAGACCAATACTAAAATATTTCTTAATGTTTTTCCTCTTGCTCTTTCCAGAGAAAGCATATTATCACCAGAATAAATATACTGTTATCAAATCACAACCAAAGCTTCTACTTTAATACAAAGTTAGGCATTCAACAAATGCTTATGAAATGCCTGCTATCTGCCAGGCTTCATCTAAATTCAAAGGTAAATAAAATATGCCCATCATGGGGGGCAGGAAGGAGGTGGAAAGATGTATGAGGGCATGAAATTCAAAGTAACAATAATCCCTCTAACAAGCTTCAATTCGAATCCTACCTCTATTTTTTTCACCTGTTGTCAAACTTACTGAAGTTAAAACTAAACAAGGCCCCTGCAGAAAACATGACTGGTCTTAAAACAATAAAAACAAGCTGTAAAGAAGGGGAAAGATCCCATTAACGCATTCCATTTTTATCTTGCTTTTCCTACTGGGGCATTTCAATAAAACAGGACAAAATTATTACCTTTCCTTTTTTATTTTAGTATTGGGGCCATACCCAGCAGTGCTCAGGACTTAGTCCTGACTCTGTTCTCAGGGATCACTCCTGTGGGGCTTAGGGAACCACATAGGGTGCCTGTGTGGGCCACATGTAAGGCAAGTGCCCTAGCCACTGTACTATCTCCCCTGCCCCTTACATATATTCATATAGAAACTTGTAAGAGCCAATCAACATTTGCTGAGTATTTCATATCATGTGCTTTTTAAATGTTTTACATGTAATCAATCTGTTCATTTCATGAGAACTTTTAGGAGTAAAGATTCAGTTAACGTGTAACAGTGAAGTCCTATAAGTTGCTAACATATTGGAATACTCTATATTGGCTAACAAATCGCTTTAGTGACTTTAATTTCTATTTCCTCTTTATCATTTTGCCTCCCACTACCAACTGTAATACTGAAGTGCCCAACTGTGGGTAGTTTTCTGGAGCAGACTTGAACAACTTGGGCAACTCTCGGTCCCATGGTTGGCTCTCAGGAAAATGACAGCAAGTCAAGGAAACTGCCCGGTTATCAGCATCCATGCTATCAGTGAGTCGTAAAAATTCTACTGGGATTAAGGTCCAGACCCCTCTACTTCTCCACTTCACAGATGATATGAGGCTGACCCTCTTAGCTTTCCATCCCAACATATGAGAAGAACTTTAACCTACTGCCTATTTCAGAATACGCACTGGGAATACTGGATCCCACTACCAATTATATTCTACCCTAACTCACATTGTAGAGACCATTATCAGAAGAGTCTTTTGAACTACCATCACAGACCTCTTTACAACAAATAAACCAAAGGATAGAGTAGCTTCTTCTACATGTGAGGGTAAGGGCAAAGGTCCCAACTCAGGCAGTCTGGCAGCAGAGCCTGTACTGGTCACAGGCCTCTGTGCCTCTCTGCTCCAAGGGCAAGATTAGAGCTCCTTCAATACACAATTCCAGTGACAGTCAGTGAGGAAATATGGAACACATAAAAATGTCAGAGGGTGCTGAAAGAAATAAAATCATCTAATACAATTGATATTTGTTTAGGAGGAGCTGCGGAAGAATGAATAACACCATTGATAGTAAGGAAGATTCCCTTTTGAGATTAGAAATCACCAGCTGACTTTCAATTTAAGGAGGAAAGTGTTGAAGGAATTTGGTGCAATTTACTATGTGAAATCATGGTTGACTCATGAGGTTATTGAGCTCATAGTGAAAACTCAATATAGTGAAAGCACTGATCAAAATATTAAGCCAACAATTTTCTCAAATCAATACTTATTTATAAATTATAACACTGACTTGGAAATCATTTGTGTTTCAACGTATCATGTTTGGCAAGCAGATATAGACTACAGCATCATCTGCTGAGGGAATAAGAGAGAATGTTTTAAAGTGTTTATTTAAAGAATGTTGTATATGACCCTTTAAGTATCTTTAAGGTCTTCTTGGACTATATGTTGATCCAACTGTTGAAATATATTGCTAAAATATGTTTTAAACAAGGTAAACATCTAGTAAATGTTTGTTAAATTGAATAACATTCTCAATCTTGTTTCTTTGATACTCATATAGCAAATCATGTACAATTTTAGAACAACATTAGTTGTCTTTATTAATCAGAAAAAGCAATCTTATACAATTATGACTATTTTCTAATCCCTGTTCCTCAAGTACTAGTTTGTCCACACTATTCTTTTGAGAGGGTTCTTTTGGGGTGGGGGCTGATAACATCTGAAGACAGGATTTATTCCTGTCTCTACACCCAGGAATCACCTCAAAAGGTGCTTGGGATTGAACCTTGGTTGGTCATGTGCAAGGCAAGCACCCTAGCCACTACAGTACCTCTTAAGGACTTTCACACTATTTCCTTTTGATTATTATTCCTCCTTTCTAAAGTACTGAACTAAAATTAGACTCAGGAGCCTTATAATGCAAGAAAAAAACGTGGATATACTGCTATTAAGATCATAATGAAGGCTTCTAACACCGTATTTTATATTGTTTATCGATAATCTCTGAATTATTCATATACTACTTTAAAGTACTGGAAAGGAAAGGGCTATTACAGAAGTCAACGTCTAAGAAACAACATATTTGAGGACTGGTACTTCAATAGCAGACATACATAATTAGAATATGTAGTACTTTGAATACATAACAGTTGCCAATTTATTATCTTTCCTTTATTTTTAAACTTTTTAATTAAAAATCACAGTGAAATACACAGTTATAAAGTTGTTCATGATTGGATTTCAGTCATACATGTTTCAACACCCATTCCTTCACCAGTGCACATTTCCCACCACCATCGTCCCCAGTCCCCCCACCTCTAAGACAGGCACTTTTCTTCTCTCTCTCGCTCTCTTTTTTCCCTCTCTCTCCCCCCCACCTTCCTCTCTCTCTCAGAAATGATCACTCTGGAAAGAAATGAGTGTTGAAAGTAGCTCTCCCAACATGAGTGAACAGAGCAGAAATATAAGCAAAGACAGAGAAATTTGTAGAAATCATAAATCATGACCAATAAGAGGAGAAAAAAACTAGTCAGTGAAAGAAGAAGAAATTAAGAAATATGCATAATAGTGTATACAAGAACTTATGACTGGATAAAGAAACTTTGGCACATCTACACAATGGAATACTATGCAGCTGTTAGGAAAAATGTAGTTATGAAATTTGCCTATAAATGGATGGACATGGAGAGGATCATGTTAAGTGAAATTAGCCAGAAGGAAAATGACAGGAAAATGACAGATATAGAATGACTGCATTCATTTGCATGATATATATATATATGTATATATATATATATATATATATATATATATAAGCCCTAGCCAAACAGGGCATTCAAACCCAATACATCAAGATCCTTCGTGAGTTGTATTATGGATTCACCACCAGGATCTCATCATTCTACAAGAAAGTAATCATTGATGACAAAAGAGGGGTTTGGCAGGGTGTTATTATTTCACTGAATCTCTTCAGTGCCACCCTTGAGAACATCATGCGACAATTAGAATGGGAAGGAATGAGAGTGAAGATAGAGGGTCGGTAACTACACCACCTCTGCATCACTGATGACATTATTCTAATAACACCAAACATTATCCAAGTGTCACAAATGCTGAGTGATTTCGATCAAGAATGTGGAAAGATAGGTCTACAGCTGGATCTCAACAAAATAATGTTCATGAAAAACAAACTAGTTCCAGATGTTCCATTCACTCTCAACGGAACAAACATCTCTGAATGTAGCAGTTATGGGTACTTAGGTTGAGAACTCAACATAATGAACGCCCTAAAACCTGAGCTGCAGAGGAGGAAGAGAGCAGTGTGGAATGCCTTCAAGAGCATCGAAGAAATATCTAAAAGGTTCCAGGCACATCTCTTCGACTCCATCATTCTCCCTGCACTAACATACGACTCAGAGACCCAGGCCCTATGAAAGCAGAATGAGAAGCTATCCAGGTCTCCCAAAGAGGAATCAAAAGAGCTATGCTTGGAATATCACACCTCACTCAAGTGAGAGATGGAATCGGGAGTTTTGACCTCTGTCTACAATCAAGAGTTAGGGACGCTGGCTTGTTTGCCAACGCATCAAAAATCAGATGAGCTGGACATGTAATGCGACTTGGAGATGACCGCTGGACTAGAGCCGTTATTGACTGGATCCCATGGGTTGTCAAAAGATCATGTGGTTGCTCACCTACAAGATGGTCAGACTTCTTCATCAAGACCCTGAACAAAATGCTTGAGGCTCTTCGTATTCCTGAAGCAAGCAGATGCCATTGGGCTACACTGGCACGTGATAGGGACAAATGGAAACATTACTGGTTCCCACTCGAGCAAATCGATGAATAACGGGATGTCAAGTGATCAAGTGATATATATATATATATGTAGTATGAAACCAATATCCATGGTCAAGCAAAACATGGATCAGGAAGTCTTGTCAAAGGTGGAATCTACCACAAACATGTGGGAGTTAGAGTTTAGGTAAGACGGAGAAGGGAACAGTATGCTAATAATTGTCAAAAGTGATAGTACCAGCCTAGAACTGAGCATTGAATACAGGCAGAAAGATACACATGATGACCTCTAAATGTATGTATTGTAATCCACAGTGTGTAAGAGAAGTAAGAGAGAAAGAGAAAGAGAGAGAAAGAGAGAAAAGAGATAAAGAACCTGCCGTAGAGGCAGGCTAGGGGAGGAGAAAGGAATCAGGGCATTGGTGGTGGAAAATGGGCACTGGTGGAGGGACGGTACTGGAACACTATAAGACTGAAACCCAAACATGAACTTCTTTGTAATTATACATCTCAAGGTAGTATAATAAAATATAAAAAATAAATAAAACATAATTTTAAAAAATATTTTATTATACCACCATTAGATATAAAATTACAAGATGTTCATGTTTGAATTTTGATTCTACAGTGCTCCAACACCCATTCCTCCACCCCTGCCAATCACCCATCACCAGTGTCCCCACCTCCCTCCCCATTCCCTCAGCCTGCCTCCATGGCAGGTTCTGTATCTCCTTTCTCTCTTTCTCTTCTCTCCTTCTCGCTTCCCTTTCTTACATATTGTAGATTGCAATATATTCTAGAACATGATTGGTTCCACTAGTTTGGTGTACCGGGTCTGGACCACAAAAATGGCGGCTATTATGGTGAGTGAGACTCATTCGGCTGCTTCCGAGGCCTTACAAAGGTGATGGGCCCACTCCCAAAACCCATCCTGCCTCCTGGGAGCCTCATGGTCAGCTGCGCTAGGGGAGAGCCAGATGACAACTCTCCCCCATGTATCTGAGTCTCTCATTTTTCTATCTCTATTTCTGTCTCTGTATTTCTCTCTCTTCTCCTGCATCTTGTGACTTGCCTTACGGTTTATGATGCAATTATCTATGTGTATATTCAGTATTGATTTCTAGTGTGACATTATAGTTCCTCATTCCCCATCAACCTCCCCAGTTTGTTACAACTACAATGATCATTGTGGTGTTCAGATGTGAAAGATCCTGGGAAGGACCTGGTCCTAGCCTTCTTTGTTATCTAAGCCTCTTGCATGGCTGTGCACTGTCACAGCTGTGGGTCTGGATTGCCCCTTGTCCAGTTATCTGGTTGTGGAGACTGCGAGCCCGTAGCCACGCCCACCAGCATTGAGAGGGAGGAGCCCAAATCCCTGCTTCAATTCGGGCCAGCGTGGCTTCCTCCCACATGACTGCTTTTACCCTAGAAGCTATGTTGGTCTCAACTGGGGACTAGCCAATTCCTCAGAGACTCCATGGGCTGCTCCACGTGGGCTGAGCAGCACAGCTGTGTGTCTAATCTTTCCCTTGTCCAGTTCATCTCTGTAGTTACTGTTTTTGGCATATTGAATACACCACAGGTAGCTTGCCAGGCTCTGCCATCGCTCTGGGTTCATCCCAAGGGGCCCAGTCTTTTCCTATGTCAGACCATCTACCATCCAGGGGCCACAGGGCAGAGCACTGGGGGGGTGTAGATAAGCCTATCTCCTGTCTGCCACCTGCCAACACAGCTGGGCACCGCAGTCACACCTGCAACACTTCGAGGGGTAGGTGGCCCAAAACAGATCCTTTTTTAAACAAACAAAAAAAAGATAAACTATACTCTCAAAAAATGGAAATAAAGTGGATCTGTAGAAGACATCACTGACACAAGAACAGTTAAAAAAGAAATATCCAGGGGCCAGAGCAATAGTCCAGTGGGTAGGGTGTTTGCCTTGCACCCCGCCGGCCCATGCCGCCCAGGTTCGATCCCCAGCATCCCATATGGTCCCCCAGAGCACCGCCATGAGTAATTCCTGAGTGCAGAGCCAGGAGAAACCCCTGAGCATCACCAGGTGTGACCCAAAAAAGCAAAAAAAAAAAATATATCCATAATAGAAATCAAGATTGGAAAGCATTTCAAGGGTGAAACAGTACTATTTTGAATACATATAAGAAACCAAGTAAGAAAAGAAAAATGTCTCATGGACTTAGCAACTAGTAAAGGAGAACTGGTAGGAGGAAAGCGATTTCTTTTCAGTGGGTGAGATCAGGAAACCAGACTGGAACAAGTTAAAATGACTTGGGAGCAGCATCCTGGGAACAATGTTTTTCTAATCTTTTATATTTAAACACAGTGATTTACAGATTTCTTCACAGTATAGTTGTCACAAACATCCATTGTTCAATACCTGTCCCACCACTAGTGCGCCCCAACCACCACCAAATGCTGCCACCCCCCACCCATTCACTAGTCATCCTGGGAACAATTTATATAGGCAACAATTTCTGGATGTATAACAGTAAATGGGAAATTGAGAATCAGAGCACCAGTTAAGATCAGTTGATGGTTAAAGAATATTTTAGTTTATTTTAAGACAAGAGTTATTAGAGAATGTTTGTGCTTATGGAAATAATCTAGAAGGAGGTGCTGGAATGTAGGGACAGAAGGGATGCAGCTCATGAAAACCAACAAAACAAAAAATTCTTGCATGCAAAAACTGAAATTATAATGAGAGAGAGGAGGAGAGAGAAAACAGGAGACAGAGAGAAGAGGGAGAGAGACATTAAGAAGCAGGAGCTAAAAGTAGGCCTACAAATGCCCCAGATGGAAATCCGTCTTAAAAATACACTGTTTTTTAGTGTCCTAACTGAAATTTCTCCTTCATTTGAGTTACCTTTGATTAATCATTCTGGAAAACCATTACAGTACACTCGATGAATCTGAGAATACCCACACTGCTATAGTTTCACTTAGATATTCCTCACTCATATTTTTTTGTTTTGTTTTGTTTTTCTTTTTGGGTCACACCCAGTGATGCTCAGGGGTTACTCCTGGCTCTGTACTCAGAAATTACTCCTGGCGGTGCTTTGGAGACCATATGGGATGCCGGGATCGAACCCGGGCCGGCACAGGCCGGCCACGTGCAAGGCAAACGCCCTACCTGCTGGGCTATCGCCCGGGCCCTCACTCCATATTTAACATATAGCATTCGTGTTGCTGCAAACATTGCAAAAGGAATAGCTGAGGGGGTCAAACATGTTTTCCTCTCTCTGTAGCCTCTGCTCCCAACCTATTCTCTTTTCATGTTAACTTCCAATCTCCCTGTGATAGTCATTAACAAGATCAGTCATTTTTCTGTCTTCTTGTCAGTCACGTTGTCAAAAATGCCAGTGAAACAGGAAACCTGCTTCTGCCTCTTACACCTTTTACTCCTATTCCACCACATGTTTATTCTCATTGCTCTACCTACAACTGATAATTCCAATGATGACAGATGTCTCATCTCTAGCTTCATCTCCTTCAGAAGCTCCATACTCTTATAAACAATCGGCTTTTCACACAACTCTAATTGTACAGCCTGAAAACACCCCAAACTTGGGAATTCTATAACTAAACTCATTACCTCTCTACCTCATCCTCAAATACTCATTTTTCAATATTTAATTAGTTTTCCAGGGGAAATATCTTATTTAAACTGAGTTCCCCCCATCTTTGTGTCCAGAAGTCAATTATCTCTGCATTCTAGAAATTTTGTTTCCTTCAGATTCATGCCTGCCAATTTTCTCCATCCCCAGAATCATTTAGTTCAGATCACCACCACTATCTTCTGCCTCTACTACTAGAATGGCTTCTTAAACTTTACCTATCCTGCAGTAGTGAGCCTCTTAAAACACGTGACACTGCCTCTACACTGGAGACAAGAATAATACGTCCTGCTTAAACTAGTGCTCGAATGAGAAAACACTTAACTTATAGCCCAGTGTACAAGGACCAACATGGTTCAGCCCCGGATCTCTCCTGGATATAACTTTCCCACTCATTATCTTCTTACTTTTGTGCTCATGTGCATGAATCCTCCAAGTCAAGAAACCTCCTGACAGGAAACCTCTCACACACCTCCTAACAAGTCAGGTCCTGTGCTACAGCGCACACCTTTGTATCTCAGTATGTGGTGCCCTCTTCTAGGGGGCCTTCTCTGATGCCTTCCCCCCTCTCTTATTGGATAACACACAGAGCTACATTTGAGTAGAGCGCCAGCAGGGAAGGCTTCCCAGGGGGTAAAATGTACACTTGCAATTCAGAGCACTCTCACTGAGAATGTAAATGGAACAGGAAAAAAAGTACACTGACTCTCACCACAGTTTCTCACATGGAGAGCACCGCATAGGATGGTAACAGCTGAGCAAGCTACACCATGTGCCAAAGAGGATGGATTCTGTTAATTATAAGCTTTTGTTTTGCTGCCCAGGGAGTACAATTTTCAGTCTGGAACTAGTGTTATTTGGGATCACACAGGAAGGTGAAGAACATCTGCCAACTGTCCCATCTTCTAGAACTTTCCCCCTGGTGTTTTGTTTGTCTCCTCCAAACAAAAAATCTGCAGGCAGCTCCCCAGCCATCACCACCATAACTGACGCCAGGAACCACTTCACTTCAGTATCGTTTCCTATACATTGCTTCTTCTTCTTTATCAGATTGGAAGGTCAAAGACTGACCAACCCTGCACCCGATCTTATTATCTATTTACTTCACAGATGAAATTGCTGTGATTTAGAGAGTTTAGGTGGAATGTTCCAAATCAGAAAGCATCAAGCTGATTTTGATACCAGAGTCTGATTCCAAGTGTTTATAGAAATACTCAGTAACAATGCTGTCCCCTAAATAGCTTCTACCAGTTCAAAATTGAAAACATAAGTTAAATGCACTAAAAGATAATACATACATACATACAAATATACACATATTTTTATATCTATATCTATCTATCTATCTATCTATATATTTTTTTAACCTCTTCAATTCTACTACCACCTCATCCCCATATTCGCTAGTTTATTGGGTAGTCTCTTATACTCAGGACCCTACGTTGAAGCAATATGGAGATATTATTAATTGTATTTACTGACATACTAATAAAAGACTGAGATTAGTGAAGGGAGACAGGCTATTTTTTAATCTTGGTGAATAGCTATGAATCTAATGAAACCATGGGAAACTCTAGACCACATATGAACTATAATTCTGAAATAGTCACTTCTTTCTTTTTAATTGAATCACCATGCAATAGACTATTACAAAGCAGTGTTCCAACACCCATCCGTCCACCAGTGCACATTTCCCAACACCAATGAGCCCCATCTCCCTCCTACCCTCCCCTACAACCTGAATACTCACTTCTCTTGGTGATCTTGAGCCCCCTTCTCGAAATGTTGGTTTACATCTGAAATTAATCTATAATAAAAAAGAAAGTATATTATTAAAAATAAACATCACAATTGGTTGAGTTATTGGTAAAATACTTAGTGAACAGTAATAAATTATAAGACTTCAAAATACCCCCATAATGAACAGTTTAATGCTATTTTTAGATCTTTTAAAGTCACTGCAGCATTCTCCAGGGATTCCAAGCTCTACATCTTCAATCCATGATCTGAATTTCATTGATGAAATCAAAGTATCTCTGAACAATAATAATCAAAGTATCTCTGAACAAAGTATCTCTGAACTCTTGTACCCATCAATTTGAGAAGCTGAGATAAGAGTCAAAGGAAAACTATATAATGGCTAGAATTATCCAACTGGGTTTCAGATTTTAAAAGCAGGATGGGCCAGAGGAATAGTTCAGGACTGAGCACACGCTCTAAATGTAAAATAACAGGGTCTGATCCCCAGCCCACCTAGGGCAAGCCCTGGACACAAAGCAAAGCAAGGGCTCTCTCTCTCTCTCTCTCTCTCTCTCTCTCTCTCTATATATATATATATATATATATATATATATATATATACATATAAAACACAGGTCAGCCATATCTATGTAATGATTTTTAAAGAACATAAAGAATTTTATTTCTTCAAGAAAAAATTTCTTGTGGAAAACCCTATGGGGGAAAAGTAATCCCTGAGTGAAATCTCTAGGAGGAAAATAAGTGCACACCAGCCTTTAAAAACAGTATATTCCACCAAGCAACACAATGGACGAATTTAAATTAATGTCTTTCTTTTTTTTTTGGGGGAGGGTGATTAAAATCCCCCCATTACTACTTATCCTCATCAACTATTTATTTCAAATGTCAACTTTCCCCCTGAAATATCTCATGATTTCTTCCACTCACTTTAGCCTCCTGCTCCAGATAAAACAAATCTAGTCTTCATCAATCAATAAATAGGTGTCTTCCCACTATTAATATAATCAACTTGGACTTACATATATGTTTGTGTGTGTGTGTATTTAAAAGGGAAGTGTTCTCTTTTTTTAAAAAATAATTTGGGGGGAGGATGGAGTGATAGTACAACAGTAGGGCCTTTGCCTAGCATGAGGCCGACCTGGGTTCAATCCCCTGCATCCCATACGGTCCCCCGAGCACTGCTAGAAGTGAGTGTAGAGCCAGGAATAACCTCTGAGCATCGACAGGTATGACCCAAAATAGAAAAAAAACAGTGCCATAATTTACAAAGCCGTTAGTAACAGACTTTCAAGCTTACAATGCTCCAAGCCTAAACCCATCACCGGTATCAGCATACCTCCATCAATGTCCATGTCTCCTCCCACCCCTCATACCTCACCTCTATATCAACCTCATTTAAAAAAAATTAACTCTTGTAGCACTTTTTTTTTTGCTTTTTGGGTCACACCCAGCAATGCTCAGGGGTTTCTCCTGGCTCTGCACTCAGGAATTACTCCCGGAGGTGCTCGGGGGACTGTTGCAGGACTCCTCTAAGAGCCTCTGCATCTGCTCTGGATTGCCTCCTGCAAATCACTTCTTAGATAAGAGGGTAGTCTAAATGTGGCAGTTTATCTGACCATGCATTCTGTACTAGCTGGTATAAATATTCTCTCATGCTACCACAATCATCGTGGGACTAGCTAGATCTTACCAGCATATTTGCCTGACCACGTTGGATCTCTAAGTAATTAGACCAGAGAGAAATGCTGTTTGCCTCCAAGCAAGCAAGCATGGCTCCCTGATAACTCAAAGGCAACTAAAATACAAAACTACCGTGAAGTAGACGAGACTTGTGAAGACTTGGAGAAATATTTAACTGGCATTACTATTAGTCTTTGGTACAGAGACATGCCATCTCAGAAACCCCCTTCTCTACCCTATAAAGGCATTTCCAGGCAGATCTTGGCTCAAAACATTAGCATATAATAGAGCCTAGGTGAGGTGCTGGGAGAAAAGGGCATTTAACCCTTCCTGCTTCCCATAAGAGTGGGAGGTCTGAGTTGCAGGGGGTATAAAACCAGCCTGCTCTCTCTCTCTCTCTCTCTCTCTCTCTCTCTCTCTCTCTCTCTCTCTCTCTCTCTCTCTCTCTCTCTCTCTCTCTCTCTCTCTCTCTCTCTCTTTGTGAGCTTGCACCCTTCTTGGGAGTCTTGTCTATTTCTCCTTTTTTACAGGGCCTTAACACGTGGTGGCCGCCATCTTGGCCTACACGTGTCTGGGGTTCTAGCTGGGACTCCTAAGCACAGGGTTTTTCCTATTGCTGACTTGTATGCCTGGACCTGTGATAAGTGAAGCCTTTTAAAACTGCATCGGATTCCTGAGTCTTCATCCATTCCCCGCCGGCTTCGGAGGTAAAAGGGAACTCGCTCCCCGGCACTGTCGGGGACCCTGGCGGCGTTCCCGACAGGGGATCATATGGGATGCCAGGGATCGAACTGCGGCCGGCCCATGCAAGGCAAAGGCCCTTTTTAGAACGTTAGAAATCAACTCTGGGTTTTTCAAAGTCCAAGAAGTTACAATGCAGAATAATTGCAGCAGGTGGCGCTGTCTCACCTTTTCCAGCTGTTCGATGCAGGCAGTGTGGACGACAATTTTACAGACCGCACACTTCCTCCGGAGAGCGGATTTCTACAACATTCCATTCAAAAAACAAGAAGACAAGAAGAAATGTTAACAGGCTGTTCAGAAGAATTTCCTGAGAGTATACATAAATGAAGCAAACACCATGGTTGGTTCTTTTGCTGAATATAACTTCAAATTTGATTGCAAGCAATCAACCTAAACATTTTAAACAGAAAAATTCCTTTGACCATCCTTCAATTCACCACGTAGCTCCACAACTCCATGCTTCAGAGTGATCTTGACTTTTCTCTTCAAAATGTAACAATTGTAATAGCTGCTGTGTAACAAAGACATAGCATGGACCCTCTCTTCTATTATTTCCAAATTTCATAAGTTGGCAATGTAGGTACAATTTCCCTTCTTCCTTTTTTCTGTTCAAGTAGTTAAGCCATAGGGCCAACAGTCAAACAAACGTAGGCCTGAATTCAAAACAGAGGTGATGTCCCTCCTGCCAGAGAATCTACTTATCCAAACGTTAGTGTCTTTAGGTTTCCAGCTTGAGTACCAATCTACACCAAAGTTACTTGGATTTCTGTCCCAACGTTCCAGGAAAGTGAAAAATAAGTCAAATGTATATACTTACTAATAAATCCAACAGCAACAATATGATAACAGCAACAGCTGCTAACATGAATATAATCATGTGTGCCAGGTAACAAGCTCTTGACAAACTGCAACTCTTTTACTGGCTACTGCGCTAGACAGTGCTATTCTTGCTCCCAGTGACACAGGAAGCATGTGCCAGGGCCCGGGCAGCAGGCACCAGGTCTCTGGCCCCCTCTCTGAAGCATCGCAAAGTTGGCTTTCCAGCAGCATGCCAGCTCCAAGGCATACGCCAACTACTCTTTGCCATTTACCTCTTCTCAACCAACAGAAAACAGGCAGCCACAATCCCCACACCCTGTCAAATAGCCATGCTCAGGCCACTGGAGCAAGCACAGAAGAGAAGGCAGAGAGTTGCATGAATAACTGATGCCACCCCCAAAAAAAAAAAAAAAGAAACAACCACACTGGTTCTGATGAAGTCACGGCAACTAAAAGTCCATCGACATACCAAGGGTGAAAGAAAGGCTCCAAGGGCCATTTCTGAAGAGAGGTGCTAGGGTCGGTGCTGGCTTGCCTGGCCCCTCTCTGACTGGAGCGGTCCCAGCCTGAGGTCTAACTGCTAACCCAACTGTGGCAGAGGGAACAGTCTTAGTGCCGAAAACTGATGGAAAGAAAAGCCCAGCACTCCTGAGGCAAGGGCAGTGTCAGGAAAGAAGCTGGAGCCTCCTGGATGATCCCCCAGTCTGCGAGGGGCATCTGTGGTGTCAACAATACCCCGTGCACTGCAGTCCCTAGCAGCGAGGCTGGGGACTGAACAGCCCAGCCTGCTATTCAGGACAGATGCTTTCATTGCTTTTGCCTTTCCTTTGCCAGAAGAAAGAACATGGCTTTGAACATTAAATAACACTAACAACCAACTGATTTTATACCGAAACAAAAGGTAAGGGAAACCATGGCGTCTGGCTTCATTACTGAAAAGTGTCTGGGTTCTACATATAAAAAGTGAAAAAAGAAAGAGGGTGTGTGTGTGTGTGGGGGGTACTAGAGCAAGGAAAAGAGAAAAAACACAAGGACAAGTGGCAGTAGTGGCAATAGCAACAGCACCCACGGCAACAATAATAACTTTGCAAAGTCCTACTTTGCAAAGTGCCATGAGCAGAAGGCCCATAAACAAATTATTGTTTCTCTCTTGTTTCCTCTGGAACCCGTGCTAATCCTTTCTTTGGCATCACCTGCAGAAAACATTGCATGGGGTCCTGAGTCACTCTGCTAATTAGAGTCACAGTGACACCCAGGAAATGAGCTGATTCCAGTGCCTCGTTAGCCACAAACCCCTAAGGAGACTGCACTGCCCACAAATGCATTCCTGCAGTCCAGCGGGCACCCATTGATGGGCTATGATTTAAAGCTGCCTGGGAGCCTCCCTCCTCACCATTTTCATGCCCCGTCCTTGCTGTGTTTCTGCCCTGCTTCTGCACCAGGTACTACAGAGGCCCAGGGACGTCAGAGCTCTCCTAAGACATTGCTGAGGACAGTAAGAAGAACAGCAAACTGGCACCGGAAACCACAGTTTTCCAGCTTGGTTTTCCGGCTAGGGATTCCAAATCAGAATCCTTTGAGAAATAAGGCAGCTTGAGAGGCACCGAGTGAACACCTGGCTTTACCTTGCTCTGTGGCACTACTGGCAAACACACATTCACACGATAGACCAGAATAATTCAAATCAGCATTCCAGAGATGGTTACAGGGGGGAGTAATGTGTTTTACGTAATAAACGAGTTGATATTTGTGCTAATGAAATGAGTAAAAATTTTACTTCAACAACGTGGACTATTAAAATGCCCCTATACAACATAATTCTGTGTCTGCTGAGACAGAATATCTCATGATTTCAACTTGTCTCCCCAAAAACACGACACCAAGATTTCACTATCAAGTGAAATTCTTTATCCAGACTCGCTGTCCTTTCAACAGTACTGTGCCAGTCTTTTGCTGCTCAAGTAACTAAATGCTGGCTTCTTATCCACTTACAACTTGAGAGATAAGTCAAATGTGGTTGTGATTGTGGGTGAAATTGTGTGATGTTTATATGTGGGGGGGTGCTCAGATGCCTGGGAAAGCAGTAAATTCATGGATTTTAGCTACTCACTATAAAAAAGCAGGTTCCATGTCTTCACTGCCAACTTCTTTCTTAGTTTTTGCTGACGTTTCAATGGGTAAAAGTCATTTAAGTTGCCGAATAATAAACTTCTGCTTAGAAATTGTCCAAAAAGTATCTATATTTTTAGGTATAGAGCTTTAGACTTGGTTATAAGTTTTATCATTAAAATCCTAAACTGGGGCTGGAGTGATTGTACAGTTGGTAGGGCGATTGCCTTACACACAGTGATCCTGGTTCGATTCCTGAATCCCACATGATCCCCAAGCACCACCAGGAGTAGTAATTCCTGAGTGCAGAACCAGGAGTAACCCCTGAGCATCACTGGGTGTGATCCCAAAAAGAATTCTAAACTAAAAACACAAGGTAAAATGCAGACATCTATACATTCCAAATACTTTGTTACTATAAGAAAATTCTGATGGAAGTCAATGCTTTTTTGAAGCACTGAAAAGCGATTGTAAAAAGTGATAAAAGTAACATGTATCAGGAGGTCTTGTCAAAGGTGGAAATTATCACAAACGTGTGGGAGTCAGAGGCTAGGTAAGACAGAAAATGGAACAGTGTGCTAATAATTGTCGAAAGTGCTAATACCAACCTAGAACTGAACATTAAATACAGGCAAAAAGATACACATGACAACCTTTTAGTGTATGTACTGTAATCCACAATATGAAAGGGAAGGAAAAGGGAAAGAGATAGAGAGAAATGGAAAGAAATAAAGAACCTGCCATGGAGGCAGGCTGGGGGGGAACCAGGGACGGTGGTGGTGGGAGATGGGCACTGGTAGAGGAATGGGTGCTGGAATACTGTATGACCAAAACCCAAATATGAACATCTTTGTAATTGTATATCTCACAATGGTATAATAAAATACTTAAAAACAGTGATAAAAGAGAGAGAGAGACAGACTACCGCTTTCTGCCTATAAGCAGTGGAACCAGGTTTGATCCTTGTAATGCATTTGGTCCCCTGAGCACAGAGCCAGGAAAGATACTGAACCTCGAACCACGTATAAACCCTGAGCACAGCCAGGTATGGCCTCCAAACAGAACAAAAAGTAAAGAAAGTGATAAAAGTAAGTCATTAAAATTTATCTGAGTGCCAGACATATATATTTGAGAGCCATGAGGTAAGGGACTTCCATGGATGCAGCCGACCCCAGTTCAAATCCCCGCACCACATATGGTCCCTTACTTGACACCACCAGGAGTGACCTCTGGCACAGAGCCAGCTAGAAGTCCTGAGCACAGCTGGGTGTGCCTGCCCCAAAAAAAGGATGTGAAATTTGATTTTCTAATTTTTAATTTAATTACCATGAGATACATCGTTACAAATTTGTACATGACTAGGTCTCAGTCGTTCAATGTTCTAACATCTGTCCCTTCACATTTCCTACCACCAGAGACCCCAGTTTTCCTCCTTTGCCTCCCACCACCAGCCTGCCTCTATGTCAGAAAGCTTCTTCCTCTTCCTCCTCCTCCTCATCCTCTTCTTCTACTTCTCCTATTTCTTCTTTATTCTCCTTCTTTTCTTCTCCTATTTCTTCTTTCTTCTTTTTTCTTCTTCCTCCTCCTCTTCTTCCTCCTGTTTCTCCTCCTCCTCCTTCTTCTTCTCTCTCTCTCTCTCACCTCTTGGTCAATATGGTTTGCATTACAGGTACTATAACGTTATCATCTATATCCCTTTACCTACTTTTAGCACTTAATTCTTTTCTAAAGTGATCATTTCAAACATGACACCAAATTTTTTTAATAAAGTGTATTCAGGGACTAGATGTTAACTTCCTATTAGCATACGACTGCTCCAAGTGAGTGAGAAATTGAGGTCACTCTGGTAATGGGACTTTTACTGGAACACTGAATTCCTGAAACAACTGTTTTATGAAAAACTTTGTAAATCATGGTGTTTTAATGAAAATGAATATGGTCTGTGTCACAAGCATGCTTAAAAATTAAAATAGTAAAATTTTAATAATTCACTTTCATGAATGAATCAAAAGGCCAATTAGATGTACTGTTTTAAATAGGCTGTCGGTACCCCTGACTTGGAGGGGGCTTCCAAGTGGCACTCAGGAGGTCTGGGAGCCCCAGTGGTAATTCTCAGCCAACAGGGATGTCAACTCAATGCAAGGGCCTGAGAATGTGCTGTCAGAGCCCTCAAATGCCATGGGGACTCAGGCTATCTGGCAGTGCTCAGGTGCTTCCAATGCTATACCCAGTAAAGCTCAGGGGACCAACTGTGCTGGGACTTCAAACCTGGGAGGCTGAGAGGGAAGTTAGAAAGGAAGGGAGAGAGGATAGGAAGAAGAGAAGAGAAGAGGAGAGGAGAGGAGAGGAGAGGAGAGGAGAGGAGAGGAGAGGAGAGAGGAGAGGAGGAGGAGAGGAGAGGAGGAGAGGAGAGGAGAGGAGAGGAGAGGAGGAGGAGAGGAGAGGAGAGGAGAGGAGAGGAGAGGAGAGGAGAGGAGAGGAGGAGGAGAGAGAGAGGAGAGGAGAGGAGAGGAGAGGAGAGGAGGAGAGGAGAGGAGAGGAGAGAGGAGAGGAGGAGAGGAGAGGAGAGGAGAGGAGAGGAGAGGAGAGGAGAGGAGAGGAGAGGAGAGGAGAGGAGAGGAGAGGAGGAGAGGGAGAGGAGAGGAGAGGAGAGGAGAGGAGAGGAGAGGAGAGGAGAGGAGAGGAGAGGAGAGGAGAGGAGAGGAGGAGAGGAGAGGAGAGGAGAGGAGAGGAGGAGGAGAGGAGAGGAGAGGAGAGAGGAGAGGGAGAGGAGAGGAGAGGAGAGGAGAGGAGAGGGAGAGGAGAGGAGAGGAGAGGAGAGGAGAGGAGGAGGAGAGGAGAGGAGAGGAGAGGAGAGGAGAGGAGGAGAGGGAGAGGAGAGAGGAGAGGAGAGGAGAGGAGAGAGGAGAGGAGAGGAGAGGAGGAAGAGAAGAGAAGAGAAGAGAAGAGAAGAGAAGAGAAGAGAAGAGAGAAGGAAAGAAGGAAGGAAGGAAGGAAGGAAGGAAGGAAGGAAGGAAGGAAGGAAGGAAGGAAGGAAGGAAGGAAGGAAGGAAGGAAGGAAGGAAGGAAGGAAGGAAGGAAGGAAGGAAGGAAGGAAGGAAGGAAGGAAGGAAAAGGCAGGGAACTTCAAAGCTCAAAGGCCTATAAAGTAAGAGTTAAGTCTCTTGCTATCCAGAAGGACTCAGAGTAAACATTACACCTGATAGTCTAATGTCCCAATCTAAGAGACTTCTAGAACCAGGCTGGTTGTACTTCTTCTCAGTCAGACTACATCCAACCCATTTCTTCCCAGCAATGGGGCAAATTACCCTGCCTGATGACCACATCCACTCTGCTGTATTTTTAAGGATACATGCCCCCAGCTCCAAAACACACACCTCTGTATAGGTTTAACCCCCTGGAAGATCAGAAATAGAAACAGGAAAAACAAAGCAGACCCTTAGACGATGTCTTTTTGTTCCGTTAGAAAATTGTTGAGTTGCTGAACTTAGGACAATACTACAGGGCTACAAGTGGTTACAAGTAAAGTTGCATTGTTCCCAAATGAATGCCTGATGCTGAGAGAGGACTGGCTGTGGAGTCATCGGAGCCAGCACAGCCTTCTTCCCTGAGTCCCAGTCTCAGAACTGCCCAGAGGCCAGAGCCCGCTGCTTGTCAGATTCACAGCATCTCCCCACAGGCAGAGCTCCGAGACCAGGAGCTCCCTGTGTCCCAGGCTGTGAAGGAGTCAGAGTGAGGCTAGGGAAAGGACTCAATGTGGACTCAGCATGCTGAGAAGAGGAAGGGGCAAGGCTACTGGGTGGCTCAGCAGCAAGATCCCAGCTGCCTGCTGTGACTTCTGGGCTCCTTCTCCAGGTCTGGGGATTCATGCTGTGGAAGAGAACCTCATGGAGGGCTCAAGATCAGGTAAACATATACACACACATGTAGTGCGTAACACCTACACACATATATGCCTTCTTGCCCCTTTAGATACAAAGCTCAGGCTACGAGTCACTCTGGTGTGGCAGGTAGAAGCAATGGGCAGGGGGCCACAGCTTCTGTTTTCTTTCCCAGGCCAGGGCAATGGGACCTCCCTGTGCCATGGAGAAAGCAGAACCTGCTGCTTTCAGCGGGAATGCTTCAGTGTGCAGCGCACACAGGGACACAGCCACAACATAATCCAAGGTAAATGAAAACAAGAGTTCTGATTTATGTAAAACTTAATTAGAAGAAATGACAAGCACACTTGGCAACTTCCGCTTCCCTGGGGAGCTGGGGATACAATCTACAAATTGGTATTAGGGAAAAAATGAAGAATGACATTATCTGGAGGCTCCACCAACATTATCTCAAGGCTGAAGCGCAGCCTCCAAGATGGACCTCTTCTCCTAAGAGCGAACCCAGAACATTTGGGACTACCCAGGAGGGGAACTGGTCTGGGGTCTGGCACATACACTTCCTGCTTAATCTCTCTGTGACAAAGGAAGTTTACAATCCCAGGCGAAAAGAGTCAAGATGCTGCATGTCTGGGTTAGGGGGAGTTTCAGAGCTCCCCCTCCAGGGGTCTGTGAAGGGAGACTCTAGTCCTTGCAGAAGGCTCTCTGGACCCTGCCTCAGGCGGGGGTGTGCCTGCATTCAGGTCCTATGTGACCCTCCCAACATACCAGATAGCTGAATCCCTCTGAGATGACCCCTATAGATATCCCAGATATTCACTGATCCCCAAGTACCTTAGAGTGTCTGAAAGAAAAGGGAAGAAGTTGGTAGGACAAGGGGGAATGGGGTGGGGGTCATGTAAACAAAATGCAAAAGTACTTCCATGAAGTTCCAACACTAACTCATTCATCTACCCTTTCCTGTGCCGGACTCTGGGACCACGAAGTCTGAGGTGTCTCCCAGAAGCAAATCCCCCATTTTCCACATGACCAAAACAATCTGTTCCCAAACCACTGCCAGTTCTGGTCTATTTATGATGCATCATCAATCAACACCATTAATTGCTACTATGCAACCCGGCCAGTGCTGAGGGCCAGGAAGGAAATAAAGACGGAGAAATCCCTATCCTTCCTGGGGACACCTGGCAAGTCTACTCAGCCTAGAGGACATATGAAGGACTTGAAGGTAAAGCTCATTAACAGGAGCTGGGCCCAGGGTCAATGGATATTCTGAACACAAAGCTATAATTTAGAGGAGTCAGCAGAAAGGGCATAATTTTGCACTGGACCTTACACTGTATATATATTTTTTTAAAAAAATTGAGGACCTTTCAGCAGGAAAAAAAATAATCCAAGTCTCAACACTGGGAGACACTGACGCCTTCTACAGGGAGATGAGGTTGGCTTTGGGAGCCCAAATGTCCTATTGCATGAGGTTCAAAGTTCAAGTGTGACTGCATCTATGTGTATTTTTGTGTGTGGATTAGATACTACGATAGTGTTAATATTTATGGTTTTAATAGACAAAGCTACTATACTTTAACCACCACTTAAATGCCCTTGAGGTGTGCAGGTAGCTTTATGAATGGTTTTGTGCTTGGGGATAGATACTAGACATGGACTCACTGGAAGACACAGAAGCTGTATTCATACAGTTCTGAAGACTTCCTGTTCATCGATCAAGCACTCAGTGGAGGAGGGGATGGTGTTAAGAAGCCCAGTGAGTTGTGTCATAATAGGCTGCAAGAGAAATAGCCAAACACAATTAGTTTCAAGAGAGCCCTGTGTAAAACCACACTGTTCTAAGAATGAGAGAGGACCACTTCTCCCTGTCATGATCATCCAGCCTTGAGCATGCTGCCTGGCACGGACTCCCAGACAAGACCCTACTTTTAAGCCTTTCACCCAGAGCAGCTGGGAGGGAGCCAGGAAACCCCTGCAGACCAGAGTACTTTCACAATGGGCAACTCTGAAGTAGGAGGTGGCGAGGCCCCCTAAAAATGGATAAGGGCTCAACACCTCTGCACATTATGGAAAGAAACTAGGGTAGAGGTTTCAAGATGGATTCTGCTAAACACCTGCTTTTGTGAGCAAGGATGAGAGCTCTTCTGGAGAGATGCCTGTTAGGAAAACTGTTCTATGGATGGCTGAGTTCTTACATCAATGACTAGATTGAAGAACAGGAAGTTTTCACAAGAACAGTACAAATACAGCTTCTGTAAGTCATCCATGAGGGTCCATCTGGTGTCTATCCTCAAAACATAAAACCATTCATTCATAAACCTACCTGCATACCTCTGGGGCACTTTAGTGGTGGTCAAGATACGGTAACTTTGTCTAAATTTTAACCTTATTGTAACCATCTCACCTAAACCACACACACACACAAATTTTTTAATAATGGAAATGTGTGTTGTTGCTTCTCATGGGGCCTCCTCTTATCTCTAGGTTAATAAATCCTGCTGTATTGAGTTGGTAAAAATTGATAAGGATGGAATTAAATAAACAAACTGAGACTGCAAGCCGGCCAGTCTTCCTAAGAGAAAGCCTGATGTTTGTTGTAGATCAGGTGAGAAAGATGCACACATGTACAGAGCATAAAGGAAGATAATGGTGGAATAGTGGATACCCAAAGGCAATGGAAGTAAAGAACATGAGAACTGGTAGGAAACACCGCAACCTAAGGGAAGCTGGGGAATAACAGGGGGGCGCAATGTCTATGGAAGTGGGAAGATCAAGCAAGGGAATAAAGGCAGTGCTGAAAGATGGTGGAGTGTCCTGTGTGAAACACTATCAGCAACAGGACTGTAAAGCACAGTGCAAAATGTATTTTTTAAAGTATTTTATTATACCACCATACAATTATAAGATGTTCATGTTTGAATTTTGGTTCTACAGTGTTCCAACACCCATCTCTTCACCCCTGCCCATCCATCTCCCATCACCAATGTCCCCACTTCCCTCCCCTTCCCCAGCCTGCCTCCATGGCAGGTTCTTTATCTCCTCTCTCTCTCTCTCTCTCTCTCTCTTCTCACTTCCCTTTCTTACACATTGAAAACTGTAATATATTCTAGAACATGATTAGTTCCACTAGTTTGATGTACTGGGTCTGGACCACGAAAATGGCGGCTATTATGGTGAGCGAGTCTCATCCAGCTGATTCCAAGGCCCTACAGAGGTGATGGCCCATACCCAAAACCCATCTTGCCTCCTGAGAGCCTCATGGTCAGCTAAACTAGGGGAGAGCCGGATGGCAGCTGCATCTGAGTCTCTGCATCATGGCCAAAGGCCCTGAGGCAGTTCATGGGCGTGGTCACTAAAGCATCTCTGGTACCAACTAGTCCAGCCCTTTTGGAAAACAATATTGACATTCCTCTAAAAACTTGATCTTGAGCTCCCATTTGACCCAGCCATACCACTCCCGGGAATATACCCTGGAGACTCAAAAACACATAGAAGAAACACTATCTGCACTTCTGTATTCATCGCAGCACTATTCACAATAGCTAGACTCTGGTAACAACCTGAATGTCCAAAAACAGAAGACTGGATAAAGAAACTATGATACATCTACACAACGGAATACTATGCAACTGTCAGGAAAAATGAAGTCATGAAATTTACCTGCAAATGGATGGACACAGAGATTATTATGTTGAGTGAAATTAGTCAGAAGAAAAGGAGAGATAAAGAATGACTGCATTTATTAGTGGGATATAAACATACCAGTGTTCTACTAATTGTGGGAAATCATAATGCCAGACTAGAACTCATGATGGATTATACACAAAAGACATGATAATCCATAAATGTCTGTAGGACAAGCCACAATGTATAAGAAAAGAGAAGAAAAGAGAGAGAGAGAAAGAGAGAGAGAGAGAAAAAAGGAAAAGTCCCTGCTATAGAGGCAGGCTGGGAGTGGGTGGGAGGGAATGTGGGGACACTGGTGGTGGGAAATGGGCACTGGTGGTGGGATTAGTGCTGGAACACTGTATGACTGAAACCCAATCATGAACATCTTTGTAACTGTATATCGCACAGTGATATAATAAAAATTTTAAAAATTAATTAAAAAATTAAAAACATAAAAGTGAAACACTGTTTCAACATCTTGAAATTGGGTTTCAAATGCTTGAAACCCAATCAGGAATAACTTTGTAATTTCATACTGACTAAATGGGGGAGGAGGTTTACCTGAGGGGAGGTTACAGGAAAGTGTTTGTTAAAGGTCTTAAATCTAGGCGAAAAAATAGAAAGTTCAATAAATTATGCTAAGTGGTTCTATGGAGTTAACAGGTGATGATGAGAACTGAGACCACTGTGGCCAAAAGTAATAAACTGCCAGTAGCATCATGCAGCATTATCTTAAAGCAGAAGGAAGAAGAGGGAACATGAGATGTCACTTATTCTATCAATAAACCAGTGAATACTGAGCTGTCACTATTCCTGTTGGTGCCAGGCTTGGTCCCAGCAGCGAGCAAAAACAACTCCAAAATGTCTTCTGAGGAGCAAGAAGAGAGCACATATAGCAGGTAGGGCATTTTTCCTGATCATAGCTGACCCAGACTCTATCCCCAGCACAATATGGTTCCCCAAGCCCACCATGAGTGACTCCTGAGTACAGCACCAGGTGTATGCCCTGAACACCATTGTATGTGGCCCCTCAAAAAATCAAAAACAAAAAAAAAAAATATGTCTTTTGAGTTCATGGAGCTGACACAGTCCTGGGAGAGACAGACATAACAGAGAGGTGACTGTAACATAGGATTATGCTGATGGAAACTTGGAGAGGGGAAAACGGTGACTGGGACATCTCAGGCAGAGAGAAACCAGACAGGTTAGCCAGGAAAGAGGTCACTGAGCTAAGACACTTAGGAAAACCCTAGAAGGCAGGGAAAAGGAGTTGGCCCTGTAGTAATCTGAGCTTGGGAAAATGTTCTGGGCCAGGACAACAGTCCATTATAGAGACCTGAGGACTCAAAAGGTTTGGGGGTGTCAGAAAGGCCAGAGAGCTTTGGAGCCAAGTACTCTGTGGCCAGGAGACCCAGCAACCAACACCAGGCAGATCCCTCAGGCCGTGTGAGAGTGACAGTGAGGGCATTGACTTTTCTTCTGGTTGTTTTTCCCAGTATGTTTCTATTTTTGTTTGGGGCCATACCTGGCAGTGCTCAGGATTTACTCCTGATTCTAGTGCTCAGGGATCACTCCTGGTGAGTTTGGGGTGCCAAAGGGACCAAACCCAATTTGGCTGTGAGCAACATAAGCTCCCTATTTACTGAACTATCTTTCTGGCCCTGACTTTGCTTCGGGAAGGGTCATGAAACCCTCAAGGTTAAGTTGCACATGAAACAATCAGGACCTGCAAGGCAGGCAGGGAGGGAAGAGAAAACAAAGAAGGCGTAGGTGTTGCTATGGCCAGAGCAGCTCCCCTCATTCAAGAGGCACTGACCCCCAACAGGCATATACACATCCCATAATGAGGAGGGGGCCATGTCCTTCAGGGTAGCACCAGGATGCACCTTGGTTTTGCTTCTATAACGGAGTCCCCTAGGCAGCCTGCAGACAATGACACAAGCCCCTTCCTGAGCTGCCTTGTGGCTGGAACTGCTATAAGCACTGCCGTGAAACACCCTCGAATGGGTCCAGACAGCACATTCTCTTCTGCCCAGGGACCACATTACCTGCAGCAATTTATATATGAGAACTTTTCTACATCTAAAGAATGCCCTCCTCTTTCCCACAGGAATTCAGATCTGCCTTTAAAACCTACAGGGGATGCCGGACCATGTCTGAGCTCAAGCACATCAGGTTCTATCTGTTCCAACAGCTCCCTGAGAGACCCAGGGAAAAAAGTGCCTACTCATCCCTGTTTGGGCACAAAGCGTTTTCTATTTCCCCCAACAGCCAGTGTTGTTTTATAGTTTTTCATTTGCAGAGAAAGCAAGCCAGAGATTGAGAGCACAAAGCCAAGAAAAGAGAAAGGACCTTATGAGCTGCACTTTGAGAACAAGAAATAGGAAAACCTTCCCTGAAAGCAGCCAGGCAGACCTCACCTGAGAAAAAGACCAGCTGGCAGGACCAATGGAAGAAATTCCAGATAATCCAAGGCTGAAGTTGCTTCTTCATTTTTTTTATAAAGGATACCCTGGTTATGTTCTGGTCATTCAATTAGAAAATATGTCTCTGGCCATACCACTCAGAACACACACTCAGAATATCATCTCTTCTTGGAAGAATTAGAAAGCATGACAGACAGAAAACAATAGTTTTCACTATGAGGATGAAGAATGCATGCATAAATCTCAATGGTCGATTCTTCTAATGGAACTTGAAGCAAAGAGGAGTGATGTCAGTGGTGATGATGGTGAATGTACTACATTTCTATTGAGAATAAGGCACTTGAGACCAGGCTTCTCAGCTGCCTTCAACAGAAAGCAGCATCTCAACCTCTGAGAGTGGAGGGTTCAATGCTCCTCCTTGCAAAAAGACTTCCATCTTTGGGCAGGAATCAGAATATTCCAAATTCCAAGTAAAAGATCCTGCCATTTGGCAGGTTGGGCTAGCAACAGGCCACTGCATGTGTCTGTGTGTCTCAGCAGACATAGAAGATAACTACTGGGTTTCAGCCAGGTTCTCAGGAAGAGCATCGGGACCATTCCCTGGTCCCCTCCATGCTGAGAGTACAAGATTGCAAAGTCCCAACCTAAATAGAGTTTCTGTGCTAGAGGTGGAGATGGGCAGGCAAACAGTGAGAGGCATGGCTGTAAGGGATGGAGAAGAACACATGCCACACAAGGTCAACAAAATGGAGAGGGGCAGAGGGGCAAGGAACTGTCAGTTGGCCAGCGTCACTCAGAGGTCCATCCTCTCTTATTTAGTGAAAAGAGCTAGCTGACCATCTGAAGGCTCTGCAGTTAGAACTCTGAGGTTGCCTTTGTGAACTGGTTCTGACAATCTATGGAACCGCTTCACTCAAGGAAAAATGACAATTGTGATTAATTTTTTTTATGTTCTGTGGTTACACCTAACCACTATCTATGTATTCTTTTAACTTCCAAACAGCCCTGAAAAGCAGGAATGTGTACATTTCACAGTTCTGAAACTGAGCCTAAAGAAGGAAAAACCATAACTAATGTCACAAAAGGGTCTCCGAGCCCGGGTGCAAAGTCCTATCTTTTGACTGTGATATACACACACCCTCCTTCAATGAGGACATCTGAGTAGTCTTTTGCACTGACAGGTGTTTTTTAGGCATTGCCTTCTGGAATCAGTGTCTGGCCAGTGTGTGGGGAAGGAATGACAACAATCAAATGCCAGTTGGGCTGGCCACTGCTCTAGGCAACCGCTAAAGCAGATAATGCTTCAGGCAGGACTGGGCTTTGAAGCAACCAGAACTTTGGCTGAACTATGCTGTTCAGGGTTCCAAGAAAGCGCATCCATGCACCTGGGCATTTGTCCCTGGCAATAGGCAAATTCTATGCAAATTACCTGTATGAAGTAATAGGCCTGCAGCAATACTGAATAATCACAGGAAATACTGGCTAATCCCTGTAAAAACATTCCCGTGTACAAATGCAGTGCACGCACATACACACACACACGCATACACGCACACGGGTATACACGCACACGCACAAGCATGCATGCACTGCTTCCATTTAAAACTATCAGCACAGAAGAGGTGAAAATTATTCTGTGGCTTAAACTTTAAGAATATCACATGCACACACAACATTAAGGGAAATTTAAGATAAACTCAAAACAGCTGCAAAAGATAAAGGAATGTCATGAAGTTCCATGTGGTGTGAAGTTTAAATTTTCTGTCCTTTAACTTGAAGTGGAGGTAAACTAACTCTAGTGACCCGACCGCCCGCCCCAAAGAACGTTGTGACTGGGTGATCTGGCTAAGCGTCAGGGGAACTGCATAGCATGAGCATTGCCCACAGCTGGCTGACATCCCGCAGACACGACAGGTGATCTGAGGGGCAACAACGGCACCATAGTTCTCCCTCCCTACTCAGGGGAAAGCAGGGGACCAGCAGGACTCACACCTTCTTACAGATGCAAGATACATACATCAGGACCATGAGTGCTTAGTGCTCTCAAAGCTAACTTGCTTACAATTCTCTTTCTTGCTTCCAGGCCCCAATTTGGTTCTATTTAAACATAGAGCTCTCCAGAACACAATGTGATTATTTGGGGACACTTCCAAGTAATGCATGGAGGGGGGTCTCAGGGCCACTCTCAGAGACAGTCAACCACCTGAGCTAGACAATTCAAGGCTTGTGCACAGACATATGGTTTTTCTTGAGCCTAGAAGTTCTGGGGAGACTGGAGGTACCAGATCACACCCAGAGATGTTGAGGAATTTCTAGGGCTATACCTGCTGCCGTACTCAGGGGACCATGCAGTGTCGGGACTCAAACTTGGGGCCTCACACACTCAAGGCATGGGTTTCAGTCCTTTGAGGATCTTCCCCAGCCCCACAACTTACTTTCAAAGCAGAGTGTGCAAATAAGTACAGCATGGTTGACGCAGAGCGTCACTTAGAAGCAGGTGACAGAACTGGACAGCTCCCAGCTCCATATCCCATCACTAGCTCTGCATCATACCAAGGGAGCAAGAACAGGATCTTAATCTCATCAGACTTGTGGATGGCAACCCACATCCACTAATTACAGACAGTGGTGACTGTGACAGCTACAGTGAATACATGTCCTAAGGGCCTGACACAGTTTAGGGAGGTGGCAGACCATGTGGCCAGGCATATACTGGGTGCAATATCCTGGAACCTGCCAATCCCTCCCCATCCACATCAGTGAACTCAGGCAGTCAGAGGCAAGAGTCTCTGTGTGCAAATATTGTCTTTCAAAAAATGCTTTCTGTTGATGGCAAAGGCCTCCCTGAGTCAGCTTGATTCATTAGTTTCTCCGTATCCTAATGATGGAAGAAGGGCCTCTGGCAGAGAAGGGCCTTGGCAGCTCCCACAGGAGGGCGTCTTCCACGCTGGCACCCAAACAACTCAGGAAGCTGGCGTGGCCTCCCAGCTCGACTGCTACATTGGTTCTCTGCGACAGCCCCTGCCCAGCAGCCAAACGGCCAGCTGGGGGTGTGGATCGCCAATCTGTCAAGCTGGACTGTTGGCGGGGTGGGGGCCAGCAGAAAAGCAGCAGCCAGCAGGCGGGCTGTGGGCAGTCTGAGGCTAGACTCTGGCATCAGGCAGTCTGAGGCTAGACTCCAGCGTTGGGCAATCTGAGGCTAGACTTCAGCATTGGGCAGTGTGAGGCTAGGCTCCGGCGTTGGGGAGTGTGAGGCTAGGCTCCGACATTGGGCAGTCTGAGGCTAGACTCGGGGTTGGGCAGTCTGAGGCTAGACTCCGGCGTTGGGCAGTCTGAGGCTAGACTCCGGGTTCGGCAGTCTGAGGCTAGACTCCGGGGTTGGGCAGTCTGAGGCTAGACTCCGGCGTTGGGCAGTCTGAGGCTAGACTCTGGCATCGGGCAGTCTGAGGCTAGACTCCAGTGTTGGGCAGTATGAGGCTAGACTTCAGCATTGGGCAGTGTGAGGCTAGGCTCCGGCGCTGGGGAGTGTGGAGGCTAGGCTCTGACATTGGGCTGACACTAGACTCGGCGTTGGGCAGTCTGAGGCTAGACTCCGGGTTGGGCAGTCTGAGGCTAGACTCCGGGTTGGGCAGTCTGAGGCTAGACTCCGGCGTTGGGCAGTCTGAGGCTAGACTCGGGGGTTCGGCAGTCTGAGGCTAGACTCCAGCATTGGGCAGTTTGAGGCTAGACTCCAGCTTTGGACAGTGTGAGCCTAAGCTCTGGTGTGGCGCTCTGTGGGGTGGCCCTGCTGGTCACCCAGTGCAGAAAACAGAAAGTCCCCTGCCATGCTTGGGTGCTGGGTGGAAATGTGCAGAGCTTCTCGCCCACAGCACACAGGTACCTGTGAGCTGGCATCCTCTCACAACCATGGCGGTGAAACAGACACAAGTGGCCACTTTCAGGATCTGTTTTTACAGAAGCTGAAGGTTTTCTTCAAAGCAGGCAGGGAATTCTCTGCCCCGCACCTTTTCTGTAAGGCTCTTCCTCAGCCCAGCATCCGTGGAAACAGTTGCCATCATATCTGATTACTAGTATCACACTTGGACCAGTAATTCAACAACCTGGGAGAAGGCGGGTTACTCGCCTGAGCCACACTCAGTCAGTCCCACCCAGGATCAAGAGGGTCTACACAGAGGCAAAAGAAGTGAAGGTGTGAGAATTTCAACACTGAAGGAAGACAGAAAAACCTCCATCACAGTGCCTTTTAAAATCAAAGTCCAAACAAATTTCTAATTAGCTCACTTTACTTCATGACATTGAAACAGAAGGAGAGAAGGCGGGAAGACAGTGACATTTGTCACATAATTAAACCCTCCTACTAACTTCAAGAGGCAAATAAAATTATCACCACTTTACCAAGGAACCCAAGACTCAGAGAAGCTAAATTATTGTGAGGCAGGGGTGGGGGAGGGTAGGAGCAGGGTCCCTGAAGAGTGCTCAGGGCATGAGAACCACAATTTTCAGTCAACCAGAATGGATAAACAATGCTAGTAGTCAAGAATACTGTGAGGGCCAGCAGTGCTAGGGGCTCTCAGGGGCACCCAATAGGGCTCGAGGTAATTGAACCAGATCCCATGGATACAGGACATATCCCTTCACCCCACTCTACCTCCCCAGGTCCAGAACTAGATCCACTAGTTTCCAGATCCGAGTGACTCTCACCCCACACCATGAGCTCCTGAAAGCTCCTGCCAATGCTATAGGAAGCACCTTGGGACGAAGGTCAAGACTTACAGGTGGGGATGGCCCTTTTCACCAGTCCTTATCCACAAGGGAAGAAGTTAAAGCAAAACATGGAGACAAAACAATAACAAAAACAAACAGCACCTCTTTGTCTTCCCATAAAAAGGAGGCGACATCAGCACAGCTAAAAATAGAGAAGCTATATCTGGCAACAACACCCTGAAGTCTGACAGCTCCTCTCTTCTGCACCCCGCCCACACGCTCCTCGCTCACCTAACCATCTCCCTGCTCTCTACCACTAAGTGACCACCCTGTCAACCTGCTCACTTAGCCAGGACACTGCACGTCTCTTGGTGGAATCCCTCTAGCAAGTTGGCCTTGATGCAGGTGACACCTAATCTACCAGTGAGGATCAAATAACTCACCCACAGAATGTCCCCTCCCCAAAAAAGTGTTACTAAAGGGGTGACTTCAACCAGCAGAAAAAATATTCTCTTAAGGTCCTCGAGACTGAAAAGCTAAACTCCAGGAGTCTGTCCTCCATGGACCTCAAGGAGGCCTCTGACTCAGACCACTTCCTGGCTGCTTCTGCACATGGACAATCCCCATATGCTCAGTTCAAGGCACAGTGCTCCATCTCTGCTGCTGCCTTCACTGACCTGTTTTCCATGTCCCTCTCCTTGTGTCCTTTCCTGGGCTCATAAAAGCACTTGTCTGATCAGAGGAGAGGGGGTAGGTGACCCCCAGAGGTGACCCCATCTAATGGGACACCATCTGCAGTGAGCTGATTTCCAATAAGGTCCCATTCTGCGAGGCAGGACTTAGAGCTTGAAGAACTCTTTGGATAAATCCAAGTCAGCCCATCAGTAGTGACATACCCATATATAATGGGTATGGACCTGGTTACTTTATTCCTGACTCTCTTCATGTAGTGAATCAGTGATTCTTACACACTACGTGTGATGCAGAATTACCTGCAGAGAGGTTTTTGTTTGTTTGCTTGTTTAAGTGGCAGGGAAGGGCATTTTGGCCAGGTGTCACTTAGCAAAAGGTGGCAGGTCTGAGCTGGGAACAAATCACTTAAAAAGAGAGTTAAAAAGGGTCAGGGTAAACTGGAGAGCCAGATGGAAAAAAAAAAAAAGAAAAGTCAAACTAGAATCATACTTCACATTATTCACAAATCAAAGTACATTAAAGATCTTGAGATTACAAGACTAGACCAGAATCCATAAAACACACTGAAAAAATATTGGCAGAACTCTCTGGGAAAATGCCTGCAGAGGGATTTTCAACAAGATGACTACAGTTGCAAGGACAATAAAAACGAAAATAAACAAATAGGACTATATCAAATTAAAAGCTCCTGCACAGCAATAGAAACTCCAACTCTAATCAAAAAGGCATCCTACTGAATGGGAGGAAATATTTGAACACAATACATCAGATAAACGGTTGACATTCAAGATCTATAAAGCACTCCTAAGCTCAACAAAAATAATTCAATAATCCTATCCACAAGGGGGGTCAGGAGATGAACAGACACTTCCCAATGAAGACCAATAGGCATATGAGAAAGTGGTCACTGTCACTCATGATTAGGGAAATACGAATCAAAATAATAGTGAGGTATCATCTCACACGTGTAAGAATGGCATATATCAGAAAGTCTGGCAACAGCCAGTGTTGGTGGGGTTGTTGCGAGAAAGAAACCCTCATCCATTACTGGTGGGAATATCATCTGGTTCAACCTTTACAGAAATTAATATGGAGACCAATCTGCAGAATAGAAATAGAACTATCATACAATCCAGTGATACTCTTTTGGCATCTACACCCAAAACACACACATACACACACACACACACACATACAAATCATTCAAAGGATCTATGCACACTTATGTACATTGCCGCACTAAGTACAGTAGCCAAGATAAAGAACCCAAATGCCCACTCACAGGTGAATGGATCAAGAAGTTGTGGTACATATACATGATGGAATACAGTAGAGCTCTAGAACTCTGTGAACAAAATCATGCAGTTTACAGCAACAGATGGAACTTGAAGATACTAAGCTGAGGGAAGTCAGTCAGAAAGAAAGGGAAAGATACATAATGATCTTTCTCCTATGTGGAACTTAAAGAGAGTCAAGCAAAGTAGCAAAAAGATCCCAGAACAGCATAAGGGGAGACTGATCCACACAATATATTGGGACAGAGGGCTATGGGTTAAAAGAGAGGAGAGTTAGGGTCCTTGGGAGATAGTAAGCTGGTTACAAATGTGGTAGTTTCTTATGTGTATGATAAACCAAGCCATTATTAACAGTATTGTAGGCCACAGAATATCAGCAATTAAAAAAATAACTTTTGGGCTGGAGCCATAGCCCAGGTGGTAGGGCATTTGCCTTGCAAATGCCGGCCCAGGTTCCATCCCCAGCATCCCATATGTTCCCCCAAGCACTGCCGAGAGTGAATCTTGAGTGCAGAGCCAGGAGAAACCCCTGAGCATTGCCGGGTGTGACCTAAAAAAAGAGCAAAAAAAAAAAAAAAAAAACCTTTAAGGCAGGGTGCCAGGGTTTAGAATGGTAGATCACTTGATCACTTGATCACTTGAATCCCGTTATTCATCAATTTGCTCAAGCAGGAGCCAGTAACATTTCCATTGGACCCTAACACGTGCCAATGTAGCCCAATGGCATCTGTTTGATTCAGGAATATGAAGAGCCTCAAACCGTTCCTGCAGGGTCTTGACAAGGAAGTCTGACCATCTTGTAGGCGGGCAGCCACATAATCTTTTGACATCCCGTGGTATCCAGTTGGTTACAGCTCTAGTCCAGCGGTCATCTCCAAATCGCATTATATGTCCAGCCCATCTGATTTTTGATGCCTTGGCAAACGAGACAGCATCCCTGATTATGGAATAGTGATGGAGGTCAGAACTCCGGATTCCTTCTCTCACTTGAGTGAGGCATGATATTCCAAGCAGAGCTCTTTCGATTCCTCTCTGGGAGACCCGAATAGCATTCTCATCCTGCTTTCGTAGGGCCCAGGTCTCTGAGGTGTATGTTAAGCAGGAAGAATGGTGGAGCCAAAGAGATGTGCCCAGAGTCAGAGGTTCTTTGTCCTTTTAGCTATTTCTTCGATGCCTTTGAAGGCATTCCAAGCCCCTCTCTTCCTCCTGCGCAGCTCAGGTTTTAGGTCGTTCATCATGTTGAGTTCTTGACCTAGGCACACATAACTGCTGCATTCAGAGATGTCTGTTCCATTGAGCGTGAATGGGACCTCTGGAACTAGCTCATTTTTCATAAACATAGTTTTCTTCAGATTCAGCTGTAGACCTATCTTTCCACATTCTTGGTCGAAGTCAGCCAGCATTTGTGCCACTTGGCTAATGTTTGCTGTTATTAGAATGATGTCATCAGCGTAGCGGAGGTGGTGTAGTTGCCGACCATCTATCTTCACTCCCATTCCTTCCCATTCTAATTGTCACATGATGTTCTTGAGGGTGGCACTGAAGAGTTTTGGTGAAATGGTATCACCCTGTCGAACCCCTCTTTTGACATCAATGATCACTTCTTTGTAGAATGGTGAGATCCTGGTGGTGAATCTGTAACACAGCTCACGAAGGATCTTGATGTATTAGGGTTTGAACACCCTGTTTGGCTAGGGCTTCGATGACCGCTTCAGTCTCCACAGAATCAAAGGCTTTCTTTAAATCAATGAATGTGAGACAGAGCGGCATCTTGTACTCCCTACAAACCTCAATGAGCTTGGTTACTGTGTGGATATGGTCGATTGTGCTGAATCCTTTCCAGAAGCCAGCTTGCTCACATGGTTGTCCTTCATCTAGTGTTCTGCCAATCCTGTTCAGGATGACTCGTGTAAACAGCTTGTAGATGATGGACAACAAGCAGATGGGGCGATAGTTGCCAATGCCGTGAATGTCTCCCTTCTTGAACAGTAGAACTGTTCTGCTGGTTTTCCATTGGGAGGAATGGTAGATCTCATGCTTACATATGTGTCTGATCTCCATCACCACATAGATTCCCACTCCTTAGAACTGATGCAGGTCTGGTGGTTTCAGCACCACCAGGCCTATCTCCTGAACCATGAGGCCTCCACTGATGAGCCAGGCATCACTGACTGTGGTCCTAGGCCTCCCAAGCTTTGCTGGGTATGGTTCCCAACCCCCACTTCCACCCCTGAGAAAAGGTAACATTCAAAATTATTCTTTTTTCCTTTTTGGGTCACGCCCGGCAATGCTCAGGGGTTTCTCCTGGCTCTGCACTCAGGAATTACTCCTGGCGGTGCTCGGGAGACCATATGGAATGCCGGGATCAAACCCGGGCTGACATGGGCTGGCCGCTGCAAGGCAAATGCCCTACCCGCTGGGCTATCGCTCTGGCCCCTTAAAATTATTCTGAATTAAATGAAAAGTCAAGGCCACACTAGCTACTTTACTTTGCAGCTGAAAATAAGAATCACTGAGGTCCATCTTAAGATCACTTGTGCACCTTGGAAAAAGAGAGTCAGAAAGAAGTGAGAGGGTCCCTAAGCTCAGCTGGTCTGGAAAAAGCAGCAACGTATTAGCAGAGCCAGACTTGTGGGCAGCACATCTCTCTCCTTCCTATGGCCCAGCTGCCTATCTGTCTACAGGTACTCAGGCAGCCATGACTATGATTGTTGTATGCAACCATGAGACGTGTGCACAGCCAAGAGAAATGTGCTCTGTAAGTGGGACAACAGGCTGGGAAGTGGTCACGCCAGTGGGTTGTAAGGGACAGTCTGGATCCATATTGCCTGGCTGCCTATGTCCCCCAATATCAGCCCCACATGCAGCAGGAGGTCCTGGACTTGAGGCAAATTCAGGTTTTAAATAGACTATGGAGATGTCCTCAAAAGTTAGGGCGATGGCTTCCCTGGCGTGGATCTGTTCACCCTTCATGCTATAGCATTAAACACATTAAGTGGTATTGAACACCGTTAAATAGCATTAAACAACGGTCACTTTCACCCTCAAAAATGATCTTAAGGCGACCGACACTAGGTTCACCCAACAGAACAAGGACACTCGGGACAGGCGCTCCAGGTTTCAGTTGAGACAACAGGAGGACCAGCACTGCCCCCGCTGGTCCTGATTTTCCTTCTCACCTAACACATAGCCCTTGCAGGGCTCATGTATGTCTCACAACTACCTCCTCCCTTGCCCTATTGATTCTTGCCTCCCAGGTTGTTCTTGCTCGGAATGTTCTCCTTTCCCAGTTCTACTGATGGAAAGCTTACCCGCTTCTCAAAAGAAAAATCAAGCCACATTTCCATAAAGATGCCACTGTCTACCTCGGCCCACACGGACTGCTCCTTTTCTTACATTATCCCCCCTGTCATGTTCCTGTTTTGATAAATTAGGGTAAGAAGTGAAAGGTCTATCTTTGCTGATGAAATCTCTCCTCCTCCAAGCAGTATCTGCACTTCATTTTGGAGCAAAATCCACTGGGGCAGCTGTCTGCAGTGATGCCCAGGGGCAAGAATTAAGAATACAATAAATCATCTGTTGACATGTTTTCACAAACTGCTGCTCCGGCATCCTTGAAATTCTCTCTGTAAATATGACTTGAGCCTCTCACTCCAGGCACTGTTTCCCCACCTCTGGACAGTGAAACTGAAAGTATCGAAAGTGCTTTCTCAGCCTACCACATTGCTCACAGGTAACATGGAGGAACATGAGGATAAGGATGGTGTAGAGAACAGGGAATTTTCATAACTCCGTTATTCCTGGGTCTCCTTCAAATGTCCTGGGTCTCCTTCAAATGTCCTTTGTTCTCCTTTGTTATTCCAGTAATAGTGACCAAGTTATAATCAGTTAGTAAACAGCACTGCTGTTTAATGATACGGGGTTTAAGGAGGATGTATGCATCTGTTTGCATTTTTGCCATAGAGGAAGCATGTGACAGACACAAAAAGAACAGAAGACCAGAAAAGGTTCCCAGGGGTGGGGAGGTGGGTGGGACTGAGAGAAGAAGCGACCCCCTCACTAATGACAGCCTTGTGAGTCAGGAGCTGCCACAGGAGAAGCTCAAATGTAGATCTGCAAATCAGACACGTTTTCTTTTCTTTTTTTAAAATTTTCTATTATCTGATATCCCCAGACCAGTGTTTATGCAATTAATTCAGACTGTAATGTTAATTCATTATTTATAGCATGTTAGTCCAAACAGCTGAGCTTCTCTTGGTTTTGGTTAATTTAATCAAATGCCATGCAATTATGCTTTAATTAAAAATACATATGCATAAGGTTGCGATCCTTATATTTAAATCAATTGCATTTACAAGATTAAAAGAAGCGCAAAATATTAAACATAACTCTAAGTTAGGAGCACGATTTAAAAATAGTTAAGTTTAATCCTCCTCTCTTTTTCAACCTAGATGAGAGTCAAAATCCAAAAGTCAGAAGTTCTTAACATCACTCGAAGACAAATTCAGGCTTCCTGACTAAATTGAGAACTTATTAGGCTGATCCTTTCACTAACATTTAACTATAAGCAACTTGGCTCAGACAAACCCAGTACCTCCTAAACTCTCACAGTTTTCCAAACAAAATGATAAAACAATCAACAAAGCAGCCAATATTGCTTTCAAGATCTGGTGCCCGAGCTTTGCCATCTTAGGCAGCCTGATGATGTTCCTGTGTATCTGTGTGCCAGGGTAAGGAGGGAGAGGTGATTCTTCTAGAAGCTCGGGCAGAAACTAGATTTCCTCCTTACTAGTTACCAATAGAAACATATTCTCTTGAAATTCTAATGTGCTACATTTGCTCAAATCTTTCACCTGACAACATGATGAAGAAGGGCCAAAGAGATGGTACAGTGGGTAGGATGCTTGCCTTGCACACAGCCAATCAGGATTCAATACCTAGCATCCTATATGGACCCCTGAGCACTGCCAGGAGTAAATCCCAAGTGCAAAGTCATCACTGGCTGTGACCCAAAAAAAGAAAAACAAACAAAAACATAGTAAACCTCTGCCAATTACAATCCCCACACTGTTGGATGGCAGATCTAGCTAATCTGGGAGCTTTGTTGTTTTGCCCACTCACAGCTTAATCTACTTAAGTCAAGGTTCATTCTAATGAGATCTCTCTTCTATGTAAACACTGCTAGAGGGTGTGGCAGTTACAGAAATCACCTTGATTGAATGACTTCTGACTTATACATCTACTAAGACTTCTATGTTTTCTAGATTGGCACAGCTCCTCTTTATACCCACTGCACACAGCGTGGGACAGTTAGAATTTACCAGGAGACTACCACCCTGGCTACACTGACCATGCATGAAGTTTCTAGAACTTTATCCTTTCAGACTACTTTGAGTTGTGGCTAGCCCAGTTTTTCTAACCTTTTTCAACAGCAGGTCCCTCCTCACGTTGTTGCATTCCTGTGTTCTCCCTATCCTCCCGGTCAGCCCCTTAGACTTATGCTATGGCTCCTGCTTAAGTGATGTTTCCTGTGGGGTCCCTTCAGAATCACCTGTGGAGCCACATGAGAAATGCTCTACCAGCCTCCACTCATCCTGTCAGACCGGGGTCTCCTCCCAGGCCCACCACAGTAACACCCGTGCCACACATTTTCTCCTAAAAGTGAGTCACCCCCTCACTACCCACACCACTTCCCCTCACATGCACACACACTCCCCCAACAAACTAGCGTGCTCCTCTATTCCCAGCTCCAAGCAAGAATGGAACTCTGGGTGGCAACCAAAGCAGCAAAGCAAATCAAGGTTTGACCTCGTGGTGAAGCCCTGAAAGCATTCACACTGACCTTCATAACACCGTGCTAACTTGATCAACTGCCCAAGCCTCTTCAAACCTCTCCTTGGAGACTCCAGCGTGATGATCCCTGAACCTTCCAGCTCAGGGGGCCTTCCCGCACCCCCACTCCCCCACCCTGACAGACAGAGGAGAGCACTCACTGCAAATCGGACTTGGCAGTTCTCCTCTCCCAGGTAGCACAGGTCTCCTGAGACATTGGTCTCCAGCCACAGGTGCTCTCCGTTCACTGCATTCTCCTGCAAGGCAAAGACCAGGACTTCAGTTTTCCTTCAGGCATAAAGAGCTGTAGGGAGCAGGGGCAGGGGAGTGTCATCTGAATCATATTTGGAATCCAGAGAGTTCATGAGCCCAAGGTTTTTGTTAAAACACTTCTAGTTCGCCCCTAAAATATTGCTGGAGTTGATCCTACCAAAAAATCTAAACAGCAACATAAAATAAAATGTTTAATTTTTTTTTACTTGAGCCATTAACTAAAAGATTAGATCTATGAGTGCTTTATTTATCTACAGCATTGCAAATTTAAAAATGTGGGGGTGAGAGTAATGGGGGAGGGGGAAGAGATGAATAGAACTTCTTCCAAAGACATACAGATGGCCAAAAGGTATGTGAAAAGAATGTTCTGACTCACTTGTCATCAGAGAAATGCAAATGAAAACAATAATGAGATATCACCTCATACCAGTGAGACTGGCACACATCACGAAGAACAAAAATAACTAGTGTTGGCATGGATGTGGGGAAAGGGACCCTCATTCACTGTCAGTGGAAATGCACACTGGTCCAGCACTTTTACAAAACAATATCGACATTTCTCAAACTAGGAATCGACCTTTCATAAGACCCAGCAATTCCACTTCTTGCCCTCCACCCCAAAGGCCCAAAAACTATTCAGAAAAAAAAATTTTGCACTCCTATCTTTATTGTAGCTTAGTTTACAAGAGTCAAAAAGCTGAAAATAGCTTTAAAAATCTCCAAAAACAGATAACTGGATTAAGAAATATATACACATGGAATAACACCCAGTTTTAAGAAAAGATGAGGCTATGCAATTCACTCCTATGTGGACAAACCTGGAGACTGTCGTGTTGAGGGAACTTAGGAGAGCAACAGTTCTCTCTCATTCGTGGGATATAAAGAAACAAAACAGGGAATAACGAATCTTGGAAGGAAACAGAAATGGAGAAGTGGGCACTCTCAGGGAGAGTGTGGTGCTGGAATGTGTTGTGATTGAAATCCTACCATTAACAGTACTGAAAAGCACAGTTCCTAGAATAAAATTTAAAAATAGATTAAATAAACTAACAGTTAAAAAAATAAAAGTAAAATGGTTAAAATGGGGGCCAGCAGCTGGAAGATAGTGCAGAAGTTAAGGTGCACACCCAGCATGCACTCAACCACATTCAGTTCCTGGCACACATGGTCCCCTGAGCAGTGCTGGATACAGTCTTAGAGTTACCCAAGCATCGCCTGGTATGGCCCTTGAAACACGTGGCAATGCCAGCATGGCTCAGGTCTCGCTGGTACTGTAGAGTCCTGGAAACATTGCATCATTGATCTGCACCACTGACCTGGCTGGCGAAGACTTGTCTGAATGTCACTTGGGAGTTTCCTCCACCCATGAAAAGGAAACAAACTCAATGTGTTCCAAGTAAGCCTTTCTTTATCTAGACCCAACACTAAAATTTCCAAGGCAATTGAGACCGAAATTCTATTAACAGTTATCTTTACTTAGCAAATTAGCCCAGAAGGAGGATAGTAGTATTAAAGTACTTTGAGTAAAAGAGTGTTTGAAAACACCTTTACAGCAGTAATGGGTAAATTATACTTCTAAGCCAGAGGCTTCCTAAAACTTTCCATCACGGTGTACTCAAAGCATAATACAATTCAGCTAATTCAGTAGGCCTTCACCAGTTAATTCTAAACTTTTCAAGTTGAATGATTTCCTATCTTCTAAAAATATTCACAGACTTCTGATTGAAAAGAAAGCTCTGCTATACCGTAAAATATGAAGAATACTCCCCAACCAAATCTGGGAAAGTGCGAAACTTCATTGTGGGAGTAGGGGCAGGGGATCAGGGTAACTATTTTTTTAGTAAAATCATGGAATTCCATATTCCTCCTCATGCCATATCTTGGAAACCGATTGGATTAGCATATTATTCTCTATTTTCTCATTTGCTTATAAAAGGATTCTGAGATATTAAAGTAAAACATTGTATTCCCTTATTAACCATAAGGGAAACATTAAATATACAGGTCTTGGGGTGGGTGGGTGGGTGGGTGGATGGATGGGTCTGCTCTTGTTTTTATTATACTGATCCTAAAAACATGGATACATGGAATTACTTTTCCATAGGGGATGTTTTAGGATGAAATGTCCCTCCTACCAAAGGCATATATTGAAACCCTAACCCTGGTCTGGGAGGTCCTGAAGGGTCCAGCCCTTGAGATGGGATTAGTGCCCTCCCAAGAGGAGATCTGCAAGGAAGTGTGTCTCTGTCCAGGCACACCTGGGAGAGTGGGAATGAGAGGACATGGCTGGAAGGCATCCACAAGACAGGAAGGGAGCCCTGGCACCTCAGCTCCATGCAGCAGCATATGGATCTGGTCAGAGACTTCCTAGATGCCAGAGCTGTGAGAAATAAATTCCTGTAATTAAAGACTTCTTCGTCAAGACCCTGAACACACGGTTTGAGGCTCTTCAGATTCCTGAAGCAAGCAGATGCCATTGGGCTACACTGGCACGTGATAGGGTCAAATGGAAATGTTACTGGTGCCCGCTCAAGGAAATCGATGAATAACGGGATGTCTAGTGATTTAGTGATCTAGTTAAAAATACCAGTTCTATGGTATTTTGTTCTAGCAAGCTGAGGGAGCTATGGCAGGGAATGACTTCTATGTTGTGTATCATTAGGATGCCCAAGCAATTTAGAAGTCCATCTTCTTAGGATAACCCACTCCAGAAAGGTCTCCATGAGAGCCTCCTGAGTGTGAAAACTTAGCACAAAGAAGCAGAAATATATACTAAATGAAGCTGGGGGTGGGACGGGTGACGGGGCAGATGCCAGTGGCATTCACCTCTTAAAATATATTAATTTTTTTTCAAATTCACAAACAACACCTTTCCTACTCAGGCCCTCGAGTCTCAAATAATTCTCAGACAAGATTAACCAGGTAGGATAGATGTTTCACAAAGCAAGAATGGTGAAGTCAACATCTATAACAGTTTATGTGAGCACAAAGTGGAGCAGATATTCACGAGTCCTGTAGATGCTGAGAGATCAGGAACACAGGAACAAGCCACTACATGACCCAACCCAAGTAAAGACTCTCCTGTAAGTCTCAGAGCACTTTCCTGCCATCCTCAGAAGAAACATAATGTAAGGAGTGTTATATAAGCAAAGTCATGCTGGCGAGGAGTGTCACTCTCGTAGGCAAAAGGGTGACCACCATTTCATTGGAATTTTGTCTTTTATTGATCATTTTTTCTTTGTAAGAAATTATCACTGTATTGCTGTATCACTGTCTTCCGTTTCATCATCGATTTTTTTTTTCAAGTGGGCACCAGTAACATCTCCATATGTCCTGTCTCATGCTAGTAGAGCCCAAGGGCATCTGCTCGCTCCAGGAACATAAAGAGCCTCAAACTATTCCATCAGGTCATGGGAATGAGGTATATAATTGTTAATGGTATTTGGCATATCAAATACAACACGGGTAGCTTGCCAGGCTCTACCATAAAAATTATATTATTTTTAATGGAAATCAGTGGAAAGTGTTTTCTATCACAGAGTCAATCTTGCAGATAAAAAGCAAGACAGAGATAAGAACAGCATTAGGTTTAAGGCTCTGGAAGCTTTCAAAGAGTTATCCATGAGGCAAATATTAAATAAACAGGCACTTCTTTGTTAAGTATCCTGACAAAACCAATTCTCATGACCAAAACTATTTTACTTCTGGGAATTTATCATCCAACTTCAGCATGTCATAGTTTATGAGATGAAACTTATTTTCATTCAATAAACACTTATTACAAACCACTGTGCTGAAACCACTAGCCTGGGTAAAGTGTGGAATAAAATCAACAGGACATATGGAAATATTACTGGTGCCCGCTCTAGCAAATAGATGATGAACGGGAAGATAGTGATAGTGATAGTGAAGGTTGAAAACTAAACACATAATAATAGTTTCAAGTACAAGGGACACTGAAACACGGGGGACGGGGTGGGAAGCTGACAATTTTTTTTTTTGCCTTTTTTGGGTCACACCCGGCAATGCTCAGGGGTTACTCCTGGCTCTGCACTCAGAAATTACTCCTGGCGGTGCTTGGGGGACCATATGGGACGCCGGGGATCAAACCCGGCCAGCACAGGCCGGCTGCATGCAAGGCAAACGCCCTACCCGCTGGGCTATCGCTCCAGCCCCGAAGCTGACAATTTTTAAAGAAAATATTTGCCATGGAAAAAGGGTCAAAGTCAATAATGATACCAATCCAGCAGGACAGAAATAAAATCCTGGCAGATCCAGGGGAGTAGGCAACAGCAGACAACTAAGGGAGCTGGAGCTTCACTCACTCACTAGTCTGCAAGGCCTCTTTCTGGGCAATCTCATACTGTCCCCACACATGCTGATCACTTGATCACTTGATCACTTGAATCCCGTTATTCATCGATTTGCTCGAGCGGAAGCCAATAACATTTCCATTGGACCCTATCACGTGCCAATGTAGCCCAATGGCATCTGGTTGATTCAGGAATATGAAGAGCCTCAAACTGTTCCTTCAGGGTCTTTACAAGGAAGTCTGACCATCTTGTAGGTGGGCGGCCACGTGATCTTTTGACATCCCATGGGATCCAGTCGGTAATGGCTCTAGTCCAGTGGTTGTCTCCAAATCGCATTACATGTCCAGCCCATTTGATTTTCGATGCCTTGGCAAACGAGACAGCGTCCATGATCACTACTAGCAAAAAACTCTTGGAGGCTTACTGGTAGCCAGCCTCAGGTCTGAACAGCAGAGCTGTGAAGATGAACTCAGCTCACTGTCTCTGGAGTAGAGTGAGGGGACTGGGGAGGATGCATGAGTGCAAAGGAGCCCAGAGGTCACTCTGCTGATATCTAGTGCTGGGAGGTATCAGGATCACCATGGAGGTGGTCTCCAGGACTATACCCCAGAGTGCTCAGAGCTGGGCATGCAGAGTCTGGAATCAAACTTGGGGCCTCAAGCAAGAGCTCCAGCCCTCTGAGCTAGCTCGGCAGTTTCCTCAACTCACTCTGGAGTGGGGAATCCAGAGTGGAAGCTAGTTGGAAATCCCCGCCTAGGAAAGGTTAGAGGTGAAGATAAAGATGAGGTGTCCTGTTACAGTGACTCTACCACATTAGCTCTTATCAAAGTTACTATACACAGAAACAACCTGGTGAGTTTTCAAGAGTGCCTAGGTGGCAACCCCGAGCATTAGCTTCAGCTAATCTAAAGTGAAAACTGAATATCGTGAGTTGCCAAGTTCCAAAGGTGAATAGTGTGTGGCACTCAGAGGTACCATAATCTGGGAGGTCCGACCCTCTCTCCTTGATCTTCTTAGTAAATGATTCTAGACTGTGGTTGTCGCTGAACATCTATTATATTTGGCATTCTTTGTCCCTTTTGCAATCACTAGAGGAGACAAAACAGAGAGATGTGGCATGGGTAAAACTGAGGACTTTAAGGAATGAGAGAAGAAACAGAAGTAGGGGCCAAAGAAGTAGTACAGTGAAAGAAACAGCATTTGCCTTGCACACGGCTGACCTGGGTTCAATGCCCAGCATCCCATATGGTCCCCCAAGCACCACCAGGAAAATTCCTGAGTTCAGAGCCAGGAGTAAATTCTAAACACTATTGGATGTGCCTCCCTATTCTCCCCCAAAAAGAAGAAATAAGTACCTGGTAAGTAGAAGTACATAGTAGGGAGGCACAAAATTAACAAGACCTGGGGGATGATGAAAAAGAAAGTCAAATCACACATGCCAGCAAAGAAATAAAGAACTAATAGAAAAAATTTATAGGTTCATACATTTACCTAGTAATCTCATGGTGGGTAATATGTTCCAAGGGAAAAATTCTATTGGGTAAAAATTATGACAAGAGGTCAATTTCTAACATTTAATAACCAAATACTGGAAACACTGCAAATGCCCAGAAGAAAACAATGCTTGCAAAAAAAAGTAGGATGACACATAAAATGAAATATTACAAAAACATATGTATGATATCTGGTCGTGTGAAAATAGTGATGATGGGCCAGGAAAATGGCTCAAAGGGATGGAACTTATGCTTTGTAGTACATGGTCCCGGAGCATCAACACGATAACCCTCAAGCAACAAGCCAGGAATAACTCCAGAATATCACTAATCAAATATTTGCTTAAAACATGGGCCTACTCTAGCTCTCCCTTTCTCGTGTCCTTCCATATTTTAACCATATTAACTCCAGTTTCAGCATGTATATGAAAACAAGAAACTTTTACTGTAACTACCTGATTTTCTAGTATCCTGGCTTGGGACATCCCAATAACCTGGTAACTAGTACACTTGTCCAATCCTGCCTCAACATAGTCTACCTATAATAGAGAAACTAAAATAACTGTCTGAAAGGCAAGTCAGATCAAGTCTCATATTTTCTCAAAAGTCCTCAGTATCTATACAATCACTTGAAAGAAAGCATAATCCTTTTCCTCAAGATCCTTGAATATCTCGAAAGTTTCTCCTGTCTGCAATCTCGTTCTGTTGTGGTTTCCTCATCTTCTACCACTCTCTCTGTCTCTCTCTCTCTCTCTCTCTCTCTCTCTCTCTCTCTCTCTCTCAGTCACTGACTTATGATCACACCCATCTTCTTTCTACTTTTTAGGCAAAGTAAGAAAGCTACCTAAGGCCTACTGAAATTGTTGCTCATTTGACTAGAAAACTGTTAAAACTCCATACTTGCATTGTGAATTCTTCACTACATTATGTCTCTGTTCAAATATCCTCACATAAAGACCCATGTACATTTCGTTTCCTAGATATAAAATTTCATGCCTCTCCATTCTGATTCTATGTGATTAATGTTTATTTACCTTTTGGTCATTAGACTGAGTGTTTTTTTTTAAATCCATCTCTGACACAAAAATCTAAGTTTTTAGTTTTTTAAAAAATGTTCCCTCCACATTACTTGTTTGAGATTAATTATTCATTCAGAGGTATTTAAATGATTTTTCTTTCTAATACTACATTTTATATCCAAAGAGAACACTGATTGGCAAATAGTAGATGATTTGGGATACTGAAAAGATAGAAAGACTAAGATTTGATGAGTAAATGCACATCCTTGACATATACAACGCCAAAGGATAGAAAGGAATAGTCATTTTTATCTGTCCATTTGTTTGGAATCATAAGCTGCAAATAAATATGGATGCCTAACAGTGATGTAAGAGTCACTTGAAATAACAAAGAAAAATAAAGCCCCTTAAAAGAAAGACATTCAAGAAAAAAAGCACGAGTATGCAAGGAAATATTGTGACATGCTTTTCAGTGGACTACATTTCTATGTCTCATGCAGAAATTTTTCTTAGTGCTGGACATGCTCTATGTGGTAAGAGTAGCTCTGTTTTCCTGGGGTGCCTTGAGACATACCTAAGGCCACAAGGATTTATGTATAAGAATCAGAACTATACAATAACTACACTTCCAGAGGGGGCTGGAGGCTAAGACCAAGAGCATGGTAGTCAACCATGTCTATATATCAAGTCCCAATTAAAACCCTATACAGCAACAGTTAGACCTGCTTCCATGAGGACAAAATGCTATCTGCATAGTTTTATATATATATATATTCTGCTGGGAGAAGTTAGCACTGCTCCTAACTCCCTTTGAACAAATAAAGGTGCTGGTGTAGAATTCTCCTGAACTCCATTCCATGTGCTTCCTCCCTTGGCTGATCCTGTATCCTTTCATGGTAATAAGCCAAAATGTGAGGAGGAAAAAAATAATTATTTAAATTTTCTGAGTTCTTCTAGTGAGTTATCAAACGTGAGTGTGGTCTGAGAAATTGCTGAACCTCCAACTAATGTCAGACAGGAAGGTATTCTTGGAAACTCCTGAATTCTATATAAAAAACATCTGACCTGGTTTGCATTTGCACTAGAATGGAACCAACAAATCATCTACTGTTTAGATGAATCCTACTCTACCTCAATATTACAAACACGAGCACTAGAATCATTAAGACTTGCTACTCACTAACTGTATAGCTTCACAGAATCGCAGATTACTACCCACTAAGTTTATAATATCAACTGTGTTTCCCTTATAAGATCACAGTGATGATTAAATTGCCAAATGCAAAGTTCAAAGTCTTGCACAAAATAGAGAGTTAAAAGGAGCTCAACATGTTTTAACTATTTTTGTGCTGCTCGAGTTTTCTTTCTCACCTCCTAACCTATAAAAGTTGGAATTATTCAAGACCACTATTCATTCACCAAAATTAATTTTCTTCTTTTCCTTTATATACACAGCTAGATTTCATTATCCAGCTTCCCTTGCAAGTATAACCACATCACCAGGAATGGTGTAGTATCTTTCCGGTCTTGGCCTGTGAAACCCTCCCACATGCATTATTCCATGTTCTTTCCTTTACTGGATCAGTTGGAAGTCAGTCTTTTAAAGGTTCTAGAAATCTGATAAAGGTGTGAAAGCAACTGTCTCTGGATCCACGTGATATAGGGCCAAGCTGTAACAGTCTTCATCTTCAATACCCAGAAGGAAAAAATGTTTTCTTGCACTGAGCTATTACAAGTTGGAGTATTTCATATATTTATTATATCTTATCTTCTGTCACTATTCTATAAGGTCTCTTCTGTGTACACACATATTTCCTAGGATTTCCATTCATTGTCTCCAGTGATAACCATTTACAATACATTGAACAGTATGTCTACTGACTGAGCCCTGGTTTCTTCTGTTCTGAACTCTAATTCTGACTTTGTCTTAGATTTTACATGCTATAAAATAATTCCCAGAATATATAGCTAGAGTATACACCTCTTTTTGCTCAAGATGCTTAACAAGTGCTTATCATTTATAAAATAAATTCCAAACTTAATCTTATTTACTGGACCCTTAATTAATGACACTAACTTTTCTATTCTTAATATCACATAGTTTCCATCAAATATTTTACTCCTTTCTATAAAGTATCAGCATGGGGCTGAAGAGACAGTATAGTGGGTAAGGTACTTTCTTTGCATACAGCCAACCCAGGTTTTATCCTCAGCATCCCATATGGTCCGCCAATCACCACAAGGAGTAATTCCTGAGTGCAGAACCAGGAATAACCCCTGAGCATTGCCAGGTGTGGTCCCCCAAAATACATACACACATTTTATTGGGGGCACCTTGTTTTTGGTTATTCAACTCCTGCCAGTCAGGTAGCTCCTTTCCTCCTCTTTACACATCTATTCTAACATAGGATCTCACATAGTATACAATTCAGAGTATCCATCTGTGCCAAAGAGAAAAAAGAACAGTTCCATCCACTTCAAAATAAAAGTTAACAGCTCTTTGTATGTGTTAGTACTGAAACACATCTCCACAGATATATAAACATTTATGTAAATTGATTTGTGTAGAGCTGGATCTGGTGACAAGTATAGAGAGCCACCTAGAGAGACATAAAGATCATAGATAATTGATACAATTATTTGCATTCAAGTTCTACTGTTCTACTGGTGATAAGTAAAAGGATAAACTTATCTCATCTTGGTAAATTGATTAAATTACCAACTTACAATGAAAATTAGTGATCTTGAAAGCAAATAATCTATACAAAATAAAGACCCTGGCATGTGGAAATGTTTTCAAGCCAGAAGAAAATTATAAACATGCATCCTATATAAATATCCTTACAAATTCAGAGAGAAGAAAACCTAGACTGTCTTAAAGATTATATTAGTAAGATCAGGCTTGGGAATTCTGTCCCTTTGTTGTTCAATAAGCTCTTGAAAGAGGAGCATGTGGAATGTGGTTAGTGATGCCTGAGAGGCACCATCTGCACAAAAGTCAGGGCTGAGACTGGACTTAAAAGCATGTAAACCATCTTACTATTAATTTTTACACTGATCAATGTTGAAATGGTAATATATTTTAAAATAAAGTTATTTAATATATTTGTTTAAACAAAGCATAGTTCATTGCACCTATTTCTTTTCACTTTTTTAAAAAAGAGCAGCCAGAAATTGTAGGAATATTTTCTGGACCATTTATTTCCATTTGACAATTCTGGTTTAATTTCTTGCCTCGAGGCAGAGTTTTAGACTTAGACATCTCTTGGCCACGTGGGGAGGTAGTAGGATTCTATCCTTTCCCCAGCAGCCAAAGTGATTTAAACTTCTCCCAGGTTTGTCAAAGAAAAGTGTAGTGGAGGTGCATGGAATCATGGGAGATTGGTTCCACTGTCTCCATGGCTCACAGGGGCCAGGACCTTCACTGACATGCACCCAGTTCCTCGTGCTTGGCTTAACTATTTGAGCAGAGCATACTGACTTCACCTGTCTTCAAGTGGGGGGTTTGAGCAGGGAGAGCTGTGGGAGTGGGAAGAACTACTGGTGGTGATGGCCACACCCGGAAGTGATGAGCTATGACCTGGTGTCTGTCTGTAAAGGCAAACAGGTCTCCTTGGTGTCAACTGAAGAAAGACTTAAACAAGATCAGGCACACATGTGTGCACATATATACACCCCTGGCTGCTCCAGGTTTTCATCCAATGCACCTAAAGATAAGATGGCCTGGTTTTATAACCCAGTTTAAACAGATCCCATGTGAGGATTTCATTTCCCTAATCTTGTCACTCAACCCGAGAGGCAGAGTCCTCACTGCTCTTTCTGCCTACCTAAAGAAAGAGAAAGCACTTCTTTATTTTCTTAGGAGAGTCAATAAGAGGGAAGGATTCCTGGACTTAGGACTTGGCTTTGTGTTAAGGTTCTGCTTCCCGGGGCTCTAAGAGTGGAAGACTTTTTTCAGAGAGGAGGCAAAAAACATTGTTAACAAAGGAAAATGGGCCTAAAACCAATATGCCCTTTAAGAAAGATCTTGATCTTTCCAAAATTGTCTTATGGGCTGTTATAGGCAGGGTAATGGTCAAAAGAAAAGCTATAGGAGTTAGAGAGATAGTACAAGTAGTTACTATATCTCTGAGCACATGCCCGAGAGAAAAAAATAATTAATGAAACAGGAGAGACAGAATACAGATTCCCTTCCTATGTTCTCTACCATAATAGTAAAATCAGGGCAAGAGCTCTCCATTGTGGGACAGGCACACAACATTTATCAACTACACATATCTGTGCAACAGACACACTTCTAAATGTGCTTGCTCACTCCACACAGGAAACTTGGCTTCCAGCCCAGGAGTTGAGAACGTTTCTCATTTTTTGAGTATTACTCCTTCCTGTCCTTTCTAGAAATTTAGCTAACTCCCCCCCCACCCCAAATTGTCTTGGCTGTTGTGTATGTCAGTACGTCAGAGGAAGCAGTTCCTTCAGATTGTGACCATAAAGAAGCAAAAAGGATACCAGTGTTGGCATGAAAACCAAGCAGAGTGCACTTTAAGACTTAACACAATGCATCACATGTGGGGTTCTAATAGCACAGCTCCATTTCTGTTTTGGACTCAGGATCTCCAAGCCTTTTGGGAGCTAGAGATGGCCAAAGTGCCTATTGACTCCTAATGAAATGTCCCTTTCTAGCTGACTGAGTAGAAAATCTACAATCTGTTTGTCTCCTGACATCAGTAACCACATGGATACAAGACCTGGAATGTTGAGTTCCCTGCTGTAAAGAAGAAACACCATCAGAAGATATCATTCCCTATTTCAAGGATTCTAAAGTCTCACTGCAGACCTTAATTAAGGCCAACCAAAACCATTAATTTGGTTCAAGAAAATGTGGGGGCTGGAGCAATAGACAGCGGGTAGGGTACACGGCCAACCTGGGTTCAATCCCTGGCATCCCATATGGTCCCCAGGCACTGCCAGGAATAATTCCTGAGTGCTATGAGTAAGCCCTAAGCATCACCAGGTGTGACACAAAAAGAAAAAAAAATGTGGCCAGAGTAGTAGAGTTGGAAAAGAATCAACACAATAAGTCAATAACATCCATAGAACTCATTGAGTTGAAAAGATGAGCCTGGAATGGCCAAAAGCAAGAGGGGGAAAGCTCTAGGGAAATGCCAGTAGCTCCCCGGAGCAGAACCCACTGCCCTCTCTGGATTTCACAGGCCCAGGACCACACCTGACTGTTCTCCACTCAACAGAAAGGACCTCCCTGACTTACACAAGAGCAGCTAGGACACTGGCAGCAAACAGTCATCAAGAAAATGAGATGATATAGAGCAGAAAATTCTGGAAGTCACCATAAAATGTTTGAACACATCCCAGCAGAGAAGAAGCTTTTGGACTCAGGGGAACAAACTAAAAATAAGAGAGAAATAGTATACATCACTAAACAAGGAAATGAAGCCATGAAAATGCAGTGCTTGAAGAAAGTCCTAAGTTCATGTAATCAAAGCATAAAATAATTGATAACAATAGTGCATGTCTTGCCCAAACACGCATGCACCTACAACCCAGGCTTACCAGATCAGAGTTTGGTTGTATCTGAGCACCATCCCCCCCCCCACAACCCCTCCTACCAGGAAGGCCATTCATCAGGGCCCAGGAAAAATAAAGTATATTTAGGAATGACATGCGGAGTCTACATATAGTCAGTAGAAATTTGAAGGCAAAAAGCCTAATTCCCAATCTGCCCTGACTTGGTTTGCAACTTCAGGCACAACATCAACTACATTTGTTTTCTGCCTGGTGAAGGGGGAGGGATGGCATAAATCAGGGGGTCCCAGTATTATGACCTTGAGATGACCTTCATCTCCCTGAACCAAAGGGAATGTCATCCCAAGAGTCAAGAGGATGAGTTGAAAGCCAAGGTGAGGCTGTCAGACAGCCCTACACCTGCTTTCTGCTGCCAAAAGCATGACGTAGCACCCCCAGGCCCTCTACTGCACTCAAGGGAAGAAATCTGAGTCTGTTCTTTCTTATTTATTTTTAGATTCTCATCTGCCTTCTTTTTAGAAGGTTTTTCAAGGCTCCCATTCAAACCTTTCAGGGAGGCAGGAGAGGGGGTAGAGGAAATAAAGAATATTAACCTGTTAAATAAGCAAAAGAACTAGTCTTTAAACAGAACCAAGAAAGTTCTGGTTCAACTACTTGAGCAACCAGGACCAAAAAAAAAAGGAGCATCAATAAAGTGAATAAAAAGCACACTTGCTACCGAAAGCCAACCACTTTGAATTGAAAGCAACTCTGAACAATAAAGAATCACTGAAGCATTTGTAACAATCTGCTTCATCCTCTCTTCTACATGATCACAGTAAGAGGCTAAGGCACTGGTCAGAATGTCTGGCTTCGGTTGGCTGCAAGCAGTACTAACCCCCAATTATGATTTTTTCAGAATCAAAGCTTAAGGCTCCTTCTACATACAAAAGACCTCTACCAAAGTCCTGGATGGAATATCTTCTCAAAGTTTTCAGCTTTCACTCTTGTCAAACACTGTGAAAGGGTTTCCCTGCCACACCACAAATGCAGTAAGTTACCAGGACAAGGAGGAAGCAATAAGGGCCGCTAAGCAAGAGCCCAGTCATTGCTTCTATTTGCTCTTCCTCCACTAAGTACAGCAGCCTCCCACCACCAGCCAAAAATACCATTTTGATGAAATATTAGAGCACATACCTCTCTACAGGAATCAGAAAATAATACCTTCCACTCAAGCTTTGGCTCAAGCAGAACTTTTTAAAAAGTGTTTTCCAACAGCAAATAGCAAAATCACCTTCCACACTTTCTGGAAGCACTGGTGCCCTCTCTTCTGTGGATCACCCCCTTGCATTTGTTTTGTCTTGTTTACTGGGGTGGGGGATTCACACCCTGTGGTGCTCAGGACTTACTCCTGGCCTAGTACTCAGGGATCACTCTTGGCAGTGCTCTGAAGACATACCAGTGCCAGGCACCAACGTACAAGGTACGTGCTTTAACCCTTGCACTCTCTCTCTACTCCCCAACTTTAGTTTCAACCACCGTTTTTTTCAAACCCATCAGATTCAGGCTCCTTAAGGACAGAAATCATATCTCTCCCCAACTAATAATCCCCAAATTGATAAATCCATCAATTACTTCATCGCTGAATAAACAAGCTGTGCAGTTGATGACAATTTTGATCCTAATTAAACCTGTGTATCCCCTTGTGGATGTGGGGGAGGTTTATGATTGTCCATCTGGTGGGAAAACCAAAGCTAAAAGGAATCAAGTGTCTTAACTAATAAATACTAGAGGTAGAGAAAGCATGTGATAAACACATCTGTCAAGATCATATTCTCTCTCTCACACACATACATACACACACACGTGCACACACATGCACAAACACACAATCTCTCTCCCTCCCACTTTCTCTATCTCCCTCTCTCCCTCAAGCAATCTTTCATTAAAAGCATGCATCTCTGTGAGCTAGAGAGATAGTACAGTGGTCAGGGCACCGGCCTTGCATGTATCCGACCTGGCTTTGCTCCCTGGCACTACATATAGTCCCCTAAACCCCTCTAGGAGTGAACTCTGAGCACAGTCTGGAGTTAGAACAGCACAACTGCGTATGACTCAAAAACCAAAAATGAAACAAACAAACAAACAAACAAACAAAAACCTTGCATTTCCAATAGGGTTCTGTTACTTTAGATTCAGAGAATTGCTTGTGCACCTGAAAATTGTTTGTGCACCCAACTTTTTGTTTTAACCAAAAGTTAAATTGAAAAAGAACGTCCATCCATTTTGGGGACACCTGATTCATAACTCTTCCATTTTTGCTCCATGTTTTTCCCTTCTTAGTTTTATTCATCTGTTGTGTCCACATTTAATTATTTTAAATTATGTAAACACAGCTATAAATTATCTACCTATGGGTTAAGAGTTTAGTAAATAACTAACTAGAAAAAAGAACATTTTCCCTGAAGATTCGGTGTGTCCAACTGGCATCTGAGCTGTCTCAGGGTTCCTTTTGTCTTCAAAGAAGCTGTCTCTTATGCAAGTCAAGCTGTAAAACTCCACAGATACACCAGTCTCCTGGCTACAAACTCTAGGGCACCCTCTTGAATGGAGTGGACTGAGTCCCTGCCTGCTGCACCCACACACCAAAGTTGCTGCCATGTGAATGGCCCAGCCCCACTGCTTCACAACTAATCTCTGCAGAGACGCCAACCTGCCAAAATCCTTGATATGCCAGTTTTCAGGCTGAGAACTCTAGGGTTTTCTCCAATTGGGGACAGGCAGCATTCCCCACATCGGAAGTCCCACATCCCACAAGTGCATCATGTAAACTCACAGACAAATTATATAGCTTGGAGCATGTGGCCACATTTGTGGGAGTGCAACACCTCCCAATTCTACAATACTGACATCCCTGTAGGAGCACACCAAATTAGATGGGAAAGTAACATAGAGTCCAACTGTGCTCAACGAACAATAGCACAGCACGTCCAACTAAGAGAATAGCTTAGTAAACCCTCTGACAAGGATTTAATGACCCAATAGTGAAATATAAACATTTTTACAAATTTTATTTTTTCAGAAGTATTTTTGATAATTTTATCCATCATTGAGCTGTAGCAAACAATATAAAATACATTATTTTGTGCATACTAAGGGAGGCAGGCTTGGGGGTAGATTGAGAAAATGGGAACAATTGTGGAGGGAAGGCCACACTGGGAGTGAGATTGGTACTGTAGTGTTGAATGCCTATAACATCAGTATTATGAACAAGTTTGTAAACTGAAGCATTTAAGTAAAGGGAAATCTTTTTAAACTCATAGTTGTATTTCAATAAAATATAACCATTTTCTCCAGAAACTTCATAAAGGTATCACCATTAGTATATATCCAGAATGTTAAATAAAAATATTAGTATCTGCTTCCGCAGAAAAAAAAAATGTTATAATATAAAAGGGCATTAAACCAGGGCATATATACACTCAAGATAAATAAAACATCCATCTCCCTTATCCTGCCATATTCTTTCTTATTGACGAGAGTTTGAATTAGCCCTTTGGTTCAGCTCAACTGAAATAGCTAAAACCTCTAAACTAGATTTATCATTAATACCAATGGGCAGAATTTCAAAGAACTCTCCTCTCCCTCCAGAATGCTCTTCACATTTCTTTGGGAAGGGGAAAGGTTTTCATTCCATAGTAAGAGGTATTCTTTTACCATAAAAGATTGCCTATTAAATGTGTTCTACTGAATAAGAATTTTCTTTTCTTCTAATTAATTGCAAAGTTTTGAGAGACAACTTTAAATGATGTAAATAATTGAAGGAATATGCAATAATCAAGGATGGAAAGATCCAGAATTATAAGAAATATCAATTCCCAAATTGATCCATGGATCCAACATAATCTTAATATTGTTTCTAACAGTTTAAGAATTTTAGACTGTAAAGTCTAACTTTAGTATTTTTCTGTGAATCTTCTAAGTTACAGTATTAAAAGCGGCTAATGTGTCTAACCCATAAGGCTCGATCATCTCTGGGTGCAGAACGAAGTGTGAGAGAGAGGAGGGAGAGGACGAAGTGCCTGCAATGTCAAGTGAGGTCAGCCTCTGTCAGATAAAAATGGAGGCACCCATAGAGAAAAGGCAGCATGGGCTGAGGAAATCAAGCCTAGGCTCCACGGCATTGCTCAGGGTAAACACTAGTCATTCTCAGCATGGCAGAACCAATACAGCATGTGCCCAAAGGTACCTTTGATCTTACAGCTGCGAACCCAAGCAGCAATGCTTCAAATGAGTCATGAAGGTTTTGGTTTCGTCTTAACCTCCTCTAACTTCATATAAAGGAGCTGTGTTCCTCGGCATTTAGAAAGCGACACTTTAAGGGAGACCATTGCAGACCGGTCAGCGAGCACTGAGTTAGCCTTGCTGGGAACTACAGAAACCTTGAGACTCAGAGAGATACCCTCCCACAGTTGAATCCCATTCCAGTGACAAAGCCGACACCTACACTCCAGTCCAGAGTGGCTCTGGGCTCCCTTGGCTGGACCGTTGGCCACAGGAAGGCTGAGGGGGTGTCGCGGGAGCCAGGTGCTGCAATCCTGCCCGAGATATTGCTTTCCTGCAGCAAGGGGAAAAAAAAGAAAAAGAAAAAAACAACATCAGAAGATAAGCTACAGCTAAGAACTTCCCATGGAGTTGAAACAGTTTATAAGTTGGTTTTCCACAAGCGAAAACTTTGGCAAACATACTGAACTGAATCTCTCAGTAGCACATGGAAGAGCTAGAAGGTAGGAGGTGTGAAAGCTGGGAGACTGAGAGGGTAGCTTTGGGGCAGTATTGCTTCAGGACCAGAAATTAAAATGAAAAGTTCGAATCAGGGTAGGTAGAAAAGTCAGTCTCGTAGGGCTGGACTGGTTGCAATACTTGAATAATTGGGTCTGGGAGGTGGTGTCACTTTCTTTTTGTCATTGTTGTTTTGTAGTATTAGAGATCAGACCCAAGGTCTCGTGCATGGTAGGCAAGTGCTTTACCACTGAGCTATATCCATGGCCTCTTCCTGGATAATTTTTAAAATTCCAGAAAGTTAAGGTGAAAAAGAAGGGGGTATAAAAAATTGAGCCCAGGAAGTCTTTCCTGAAATTCCTCCAGATGCCACAAATTTCATTTCATTACAGCTGCCAACAAGCCCACCCTCCCTTTTCCCTGCAGGAAATACCTACAGAGAGCTTGAGTTCTAAATGACCAAAGACTACTTTGCATCGACCAAAACAACACCCACAACAAAGTCCCACCTATATCTCCTGCTCAGAAAACAAGAAACAAAAACAGGAATGCTGTTTAGGCTAGAGGTGTGCAGAGTGGAGCAAGGCAGAATTCAGGTCAGAAAGGTGAAGGTAGATCATGAGTAGTTAAGAACGTCAGCCCTAGCCCTGTTTCAAAGATAGTAAAAGAGAAGTGCTGCTTCTGAGAGGCAATACAATTATTGCTTAGAATAGGGGAGGCTGGAGACACCAGAGCACAGGGAAAGGATGAGAACAACAGGAGAAGGAAAGCTGGGCTCGCCGAGGGAGAGCGTGTTGTGTCATCATGAATAATAGGTCAGTTTCTGAACAGCTCTGTCAGAATTGTCGGGCCGGGTCTCTAGTGGAAATGTTGAGTGCTGATTTGTGGATTAGTTAAGTGGCTCCCTGGAAGGGGAGAGGGAGTAAAGGAGGCTGAGAAATTCCCAAACAAGAAGCAGTGGATCTGCCCTTCTGGGTTCTATATCCAGCTGTAGGGAGGGCAGGAGACCGCACAGTGGTCTGCGTTCACACACACCCCCCAAACGCCCCCTCCTGTGCTCTCTCCCTCTGTGATGGGAAAAGGCACCTTTGGGAAAGAGGGGAGAAATAAGGACTTAGCCAGGTCAACCTGGGGAAGCCCTGAAGGAAAGCATTTGTGGTTACACAGTGCACATGACCCACAGATGCTCCCCGCCACCCGCATGAAGACAGGATATCACTGTATGAAGACGTGGAGCTGTTTTGACACTAAATTTGCAGACATTCTGGGGCCATGCTCCTACCACCAGATAAAGAGAAGGGCTGCAGAGAGTGAGGTGTGAAGAAAAACAGCAAGCACAGCTCCGTGCGGCTGAGTCTTGTCAGGACATCAGGACAGAAGCGCTGAAGGAAGGGGAGAGGAAGGTCTCTGGAGACTTCAGGAGCTTTGCTGGACTCTAGAAGTCAGATGGTCTCTCTGTGTGATCACTGAGCTCTGCATACACCACCCAGAAAACAAAATTTATAAAGCTGAGCAGCCTCCAAACCCCTGGAAGGGCTGGGTAGAAGCCAGGATTTGAAGTCATTAATCAGTGATCAAGTATATTGGAGAACTTAGCAAATATTCAGTGCTCTCCTCTCTCCTCTCTCTCTCTTCTCCCTCTCTCTCTCTCCTCTCTTCCCTCCCCCACTTTTATCTCCCAACACTATTATGTCTTTACTCTCTGATATTCCTACACAGTAAATCCCAGGCTTTGTGGATTGGTCTTCAGCTATTGACAGCAATCATTCCAAGCTTGCTGGTAGCCTACTTTCAGAAACTCCCACTGGGCAGAAGGCAATGTACTTGTTTTATATAATTCCCCACAGAGTCATTACAAGTATGTAGGCCTTTAATGAAGATGGTCTGATGGCCCAGTATCTCTTTCCTCACTTTCATCAAGGCAAATAATTAACATCATCAATTTGGCCCTTACCCCAAAGTTCAACCCATATCATTGAAGAGTAAACAGAAGCATGAAAGAGCCTTAATAGTGATACTTCCAGCCCCCTGTGTTCATCTACTTGGGTTTAAGGAGCTTTCTTTTTAGAAGTTTTTCATGAGGAGTTTTCTCTATCCTTGAGGGGCTGTGAGTCATAATTTTCATCACTTTTCTGTGGATTCATAATCTACCTTTGATTTTAGGGTCACCACCATCTAAATTTAGGTGTTCAAACAAACAAAAAAATAGCAACGATGCCCAAACATGAATCCTTGGAAGCCCTAAATCTAGGGGAGAAAAACATAGATGCCTCATCTTATCATGAATAATTACTGAGTTGTGATCAGACAAAAGGTGGAGATGGGGAGAAAAGAGAAGGAAAAAGTGAGAAGAGAATAGAGGGGAAGGATAAAGGAGAGGAAACTAGCCCCTACGGGTCAAGACTATCTGACATATCCCTAAAGGAACAAACCAACCTGGCAATGAAAGACTGGTTTAGACTCTGCAGTATGCTGTAACTGCTTTGCAGAGGCCGTAATACCCTACAACTCCCTTACAGGAAAGAACAATGAGCATAACTGTGGGCACGCATATATACACACATACACACACACATACACACACACACAGAGGCACAGTTCTTTTTTCTGCCTTGCATTTTGCCATGAGAATAGCTGGCAAAGCTTAAGAACTATTGCAAGGAAGAAATACACTGAAAAAGTATCATCCAGGAGATGCAATGAACTGAAAAGCACAAGACCCCAACCAGTTCATTCTAGAGCCCTCCTCCATTTTTCTCAAGAAATAAACAAGTCACAAGCTTCTTGTCACCCCCAATCCCTCCTTCCCCCTCCCCACCCTTCACACACCATATACACACCTAGAAATATTCTCTGAAACAAAGGTTTAAGAAGGTAGACCTGAGCACTACTCCGACCTTCCTTGCACTCTGGGTTGTAATAAAAGGCCTTTCCCTTCTTGCAGAAACTGGGTTGTGGCGTTTTCTTTGTGGTACAAAGACAGCAGGCCCATGCTTGGCTTCACCGTGACAGCAAAGTTGAGCTCATCAGCAGTTGTACACTCTGAGCACCAAAGCCTGATTATTCTTCCTAATTAGGGCCACCAGAAGGGGAAATCATTCAAATACTCACATAATCAAATTAGGATGTGAGGGATTTATCTGTCCTTTTAAAAAGGCAGCATGCATCCAAGATAAAAGATATATAGATCCATTGCCCACCCCGAAGAAACCCTACAATGAAGGTTTCATCAAATCACTTTTTCCTAACCTGTAAAGAGGAACGACTAAGAGCCTCTGTTTAGCATTTATTCCTCATTTTTGGATAAAACTTTAAGGATGGTTTTTTCCAGCATGAATAGAAGAAAACTGAGAATCCACTGAACATGAAAACAGAGATCAACAGAAAAATCAGTAAAAATATCAAACATCAAAGTGACCGCATTCTAAGGATACAAAAGGACACTGCTTGGGGCCAGAGCGATAGCACAGTGGGGAGGCATTTGCCTTGCTTGCGGCTAATCAGGGTTCGATTCTGGCATCCCATATGGTCCCCAAGCACTGCCAGGAGTAACCCCTGAGCATTGCCGGGTGTGACCCAAAAAGAAAAAAAGAAAAAGAAAAGAAAAAAAGAAAAAAAGGACATTGCTTAAGAAAAAGACAAGTTGATATAGGTATGATGGAGGGTACAGAGTAGTTTTTTTTTTTTTTTTTTAAGTATTTTATTATACCACCGTGAGATATACAAATAAAAGATATACAATTAAAAAGTTCATGTTTGGGTTTGGTCATACAGTGTTTCAGCACCCGTCCCTCCACCAGTGCCCATCTCCCACCACCAACATCCCGGTTCCCTCCCCTTCCCCAGCCCTGCTCCATGGCAGGTTCTTTATTTCTTTCCCTTTCTCTCTCTTTCTCTTTTCCTTCCCTTCCAGACTATGGATTACAGAACATACATTAAAAAGGTTGTCATTTGTATCCTTTTGCCTCTATTTAATGCTCAGTTCTAGGTTGGCATTAGTACCCTCGACTTTGACTTCCGCTTTCCATTCTTCTAAATAACCAAGGGAAAAGTCCTCCTTTCCATTATTTAATATGTGCATCACATTTTCTTCCAAATAAGAAAGTAATTTTATTATTTCTCAGACCTCAATTAAATTAGTGTAGATTATTTTTCCATTTGTATTCATCATGGTTATAGAAGACATTTAAGAGTATGTCAGTCTCTTAGAGATTTGATGTATTGGGAGAGGAGGAAACAAATGTTCTGAAGGAGCTGAACATTTGCTTTAAAACTGTCTTCAGGGGTCAGGGATGGGACTCAGTTGTAAAGTGCATTTTGCATGTGTTAAAGATCTCAATTCAATTCCTGGTGCCCCCACTTGCCCCCACTCCTCCCACCCACCCCCAACACATAGTTAAGAAAAAAAAGATGACGTTTCATTTCTCATTCTTTCCCGCTCAGAACACCCCCTTATCCAGAGTGGGTAAAACCATGAAATGCCAATGATTGCATTAATTTTACAACAACACTGTCAGAGATGACCATTATGGCCAAAGAATTATTAAAAAGAACTGTAATATGAACTATGAAATAGATCTGAAAATTATATACTATACAATGCAGTTTCAGGTGCAAAAAGTCACAGCTAATGTCAATTGCCTGTCATGAGAGACTTTGCACATATTTAAAATATCAAAGCTATAATACATTCAAAATAGCATCCTATTATCTCCTCCACTTCATTCAAGAAGACTATAAACTCTGAAAGGACAGGGCTCAATTCTTCTCTAAATCTTATTAAATTCATGGACAGATAGAGCAAATATTCAATAAATGCTTTCTGAGTTAATGAATGAACTTGACAAAGAAGCTAAGAAAAAGCAAATCATTGATTACATCAGGGCTGTGAAAATCTGATTAGGATGATATGAATTATACCCCAGACCTTATATTTCAGTGAGATTTTTTTCCCCTGAGAGGATCTAAAATCCTTCAAGGCAGCTATTCAAAGATAAAAGCAAATAGAAATAGAATCCAGCATTAAGAAGCTTAAGGAGACAGGCCAGAGAGATAGTAGAGGGGTCAGTCACTTGCTTTGCATATAGCTGACCCTACTGCAATTTCTGGCACAACAGACAGGTCCCTTTGCAGCACTAGATGTGATCCCTGAGCATAGAACCAGGAGGAAGCCAAACACCACAGGATGTAGCCATGCCCAAAATATTTTTAATTGAATTTTAAAAAGATGTCTAAATCAAATTTAAAAAAGAAGACTAGGAGACATAATAATGGCATTGCGGAGGTCAGAGGAATACTACAAGGGGTAAGGAAGTTTCCCTGCCTATGGCCAATCCAGTTCATTCCACTGTCAGGAGTGACTCAAGCACAGAGCAAGGAGTAGCACCTGAACATCTGCAGTGCATGTCCCAAACCTGCTTTGTGAGCAACATTAAAATGGAATTCTTCAGTTTGTAGACAACATGTGATAATACTACTATCTTAATAATGCATCACTGAAAGAAAAGTGTAGCAGGACTTGATGCTAATAATTTACAGGGAATGTGTAAATAAGTGGTCCTGTAGCCACCTCTAATTTCCATCTGCAAATTCATTCTGACTTTTTGTCTAATTCCAGGTTTATGTGCCCTCCAATATCAATTCATGCCTGTTTTTCCAGCTCCCTCTTTAAGTAGTTATAGAGGTGAGGATGAGAATGAGAAACCCACTAGCTAAGCAGCAAAGCACCTGAGAACCAGGGTGACCCTTAGGGGGTACCCAGAGGCATGCAATTCAATTGACATAAGAGTTCTAGAAAAGTTTTAGTTCTAGAAAAAGTTGCTCTCCTAGTTCTAGAAAAAGTTACTCTGTGCCTGGTTTAATTTCCGAGATGTCTCAGAAAGTCCCTAATTGTTCTTGTGTGTGTGTGTGTGTGTGTGTGTGTGTGTGTGTGTGTTTCCTCCTATATTACACAGGCACTAATTTAACTTGCCTCTAAAGCAGCCCACCATGCTTCCTTCACACACTGCCTTCGATGATAAAGCACCAAGGACAAGTTGTCTGCCCAACAAATTGTCCTAAGCCCACATAAGTTCCAAATATTCCAAACATCTCAAATTTATGTAGGGGAATAAAACTTGCATAATTACTTGAGGCTAAATTCTAATACATATTAATATGAACTCAAGGTATTTTTGACATTTTTTGTCTGTTGAATATTTCAAAATGCATTATTGAAATAGAAGTTGTGCTTGGTCTCCAAAGGCAGCAATTTATTCAGAAAATTTCTTTGGTATGAAATCTTCAGCCCTACGCCTGCATTACTCTACATTTGTAGCTGTTATTTTCACAGTGGTTCTCAAACTTTTTACCTGTGGTAGGACTATAAAGGTCCATTTAAATACCTTTTGGGTATTTCTAGCAAATATCCTGGCTAGGAAACGTTATTCTCTCTAGTTGGGCAAGCACCTGGCAACTTCATTATGCCTCATCATGTGACTAATTCCTGGTATTTACCTAGTGAAGAAAGTATACTCATTCACTTAACAATGTACTTACTGAATGTATATTTGATATCAAGTGCTGTTGTAGACTTATAAGATAGGTGAATCAATGAGACAGACGAAAATCACATCTGTTGTGAATCTTTTTTTTTTAATTTTTTTGGCTTTTTGGGTAACACCTTGCAGTGCTCAGGGCTTACTCCTGGCTCTTTGCTCAGAAATCACTTCTGGCAGTGCTCAGGGGACCATATGGGATGCGGGGATCGAACCCAGGTCGGTTGCATGCAAGGAAAATGCCCTACCCACTGTACTATCACTCTGATCCCACATCTACTGTGAATCCGACTTTCTAGCAGCAGACACATTTTCCTAGGCACTGGCTCATGCACACAGCTTATAGATTTCACAGTGAGGTAGGTACTTTCATTATATCCCTCAAGCAACAACCATAGCACAGACTGGCTAAGGTCCCTTGCCAAGATCATACTGAGCAGAAGTCTATGAGAGACTAGATAGCAGGTACCTCACTCCAGACTATGCAAGAAGAATCAAGACAACAACCCACATGCTTCTAAAGGCTAGATGCATATACACACAGACACACACGCACACACACATGCTGCAATGAGTCTCTTATTCTGTGCATTTCCTGCTTCCATTACAAAGTACCTCTCTCTCACACACACACACACACGCACACACACATGCACGCACACGCGCACACACACACTTACACACACACACTTACACACACAAACTTGAGTTCCGCCAAAGGGAGACCAGTTAGGGAGGCAGTCAAGAGCTCAAGTCAACAGCACACCTTACCTTACCCGTCACTAGTTCTTTGTCAAGTTGCTGAACCTGCTTCCTTGTATGCAAAACAAGAATAGCGACCAACTCAGGGTGAAGAAGCTCATTACTGCTAATGTGCACAGGATGCTTCACATGTATATACAGTAAGAGAAAGTCACTGCTGTTATTATACAGATCTTTTACATCTCAAAACCCTGACAGTATCTAGCCAAGACTAGAAAAATGGCAAATATTGGAGTAAATGCGCCCTTTTTATTTAATTGCTCTCAACTATTTCAAGTTCCCTGGATACTTTTGTTCATTCAAAATACATTTAACAACCTTCCATTACATATCAGGCAGTTCAAAAGGATGATTCAAACACAAAAATTCTCTTCTGGTCACAGTAAGTAATTCCATGGTGGCCAAAGGAACCATTCTCTCTTCGCTTGCACCCCTGCCTAGGGCAAAAATCATAAAGTAACACACAATGTCCCTCAGACAAATTTACTCATTCTTTCCTGAATGTAAACCTAATGCCACTGAAATTATTTCTTTAATTATATTTCCACAAATGAATGCAAGAGCCAAGAGGCATGCTTTCTTATTTTTCTAACTGCTGTTTAAACTGTAAAAGTAGATTGAATACTAAATGCCCTCAGAGATCCTGAAAATTCAGCTGTTGGCTCAGATTTATTTCCCAAGTCTAGTTTATCATAACCATATTCCAAAGGCAATGCTGGCATGAGCTTGGTATGGGATGTAGCAATAAAACTCATTTTAAAACAAGATGGGATTTCTTAACTGGGATTATCTCAGGAGCTACTGACACTCTTTAATGTAGCAGCTTATTTTGGGGAAACAGTAAAGCTGTGAACAGAAAGAAACGATGCATTTTTGTTATGACTTGAAATATGCAGTCACCTCCACCACCCAAATTCTTATGCTGAAGTACTAATCCCCAGAGTCTCCATGTGAGACTTGCCTAGAAGATAGAGTCTTCCCAGAGACTAATCAATTAATAAATTTATTTCTAACAAGTCAAAATGTATTACTTTTTTAATCAATCAAAAATAATTTCAATGGGGGTATTATTTTGTGGGGGTGACTTTAGGGGTTGAGCTCCTAAACTAACATGATCGGAATTTCTATAAAATGGTTAGATTGGGGGCATAGAGATAGGACCATGGGTAAGGCACTTGCCATGCAAGTGATGGACCAAGGTTCTATACCCTGTGCCCCATAATGTCCCACAAGTCTGACCAGGAGTGATCCCAAAGCAGAGATCCATGAACATGACCTGAGCAAAGCCGGATATAACCCAAGTAACAAACCCCTGAAATAGGGAAAGTTAAACAGAGACACAAACATGGGATATCACCACGCACAAATAAAGGCAAGGTTTAGGATGCCACTGTTCCATGCCACAGAATGCCAAAGAGTGCCAGCAAGCCACCAAAAATAAAGGGGATGGACAAAGTGGGACAAGAAATTGATACATCTTCACAGAGTGGGACATGAGTTAGATTCATCTTCACAGAGTGGGACATGAGTTAGATTCATCTTCACAGAGTGGGACATGAATTCGATACATCTTCACAGAGTGGGACACAAGTTAGATACAGCTACACAGAGTGGGACACAAATTTGATACATCTTCACAGAATGGGACACTAGTTAGATACATCTTCACAGAGTAGGACACATATTGGATATATCTTCACAGAGTGGGACACTAGTTAGATACATCTTCACAGCCTTCAGCAGGAACAAGCCTGCTGATAGCTTGATCCTCAACTTTTTGTCTCTAGAACTAGACAAATTCATTTATGTTGTCTAAACCGTCCATGTATGATACTGAGTTAAAGCAAATATACAGATTTCATTACTAGACCCAAAATTTGGATTTTGTATGGTAGGTTTAGGTAACTTTAAAATGTTGACTTCTCTCTTCCTGTTGACCCTATGAAACTTTGAGTAGCTCCATGTCATAATGCTAGCCCTCAGATTTATATAAGTCATTCAGTAAAGAGCTGCCCTGAAGGCTGCTAAGCCAGTGTAAGACTGTTAACTTCTCGTGGATAAGTAAGAACTTAGAACCTGAGACATAAACTGTCCCTCCCCGCACATTGGGTAAAATAACAGATCAGCTTTTCAAAGGTTAATCTCAACTCTGTGAGGATATAAATTGTCAGCACCTCTCTCTGGGATAACTGATCAATGATACAGAGACAAAAAAATTATAGTACCCCAAAGCATCAGATAAGGCAGTTTAAGTAAAAAGTTTCTCTTGGAACAGGAGAATTAAAATATGTTCTTGTAAAATAACACAGGACCCTAACTTAAAGAAATTGTGGCATATATACAAAGGAATACTACTCAGATATAAGAAAAATAAAAGCCCGTCTTTTGCTACTTGTCACTTGTCTTCCCATTGTTCATTGATATGCTCCAGTAGGCGCCAGTAACATCTCCATTCATTGGGAATGAGGTCCATTATTGTTACTGTTTTTGGCATATTGAATATGCCACAGGTAGCCTCCCAGACTCTGCCATGGCTCTGGGTTCATCCCACGGTCCCAGTCTTTTTCTATGTCAGACCATCAACTATTCAGGGCTCAGAGGGTAGAGCCCTGGGGGTGTAGACAAGCCTGTCTCCTGTCTGCCACCAGCCGATGCAGCCGGGCACAGCAGCCACACCTGCAACACCTCGAGGGGCAGTTCTTTTGCTACATCTCAAATAAAACTAGAGAGCATCATACTAAGCAAAATAAATCAGAGGGAGAGGGAGAGACGGAAGATTCATCTCTCTCTCTCTGCACTTAGACTTGATATATAAACACAGTACTAGATAACATCCAAAGGAAACAAACCATTTTGTCTGTGTTGGAACCGTGATTATCATGCAACCAGTGAGAGGTGCAGGGATGGTGTGGGCTAGCAATGACATTAAACAGTGGTGGAGGGTTTTGTCACTTTGGTGATGGTGAGCATGCAGTACTTTTGTACAACATTAACACAGAAACTATTATTTCATTATCAAAACTGAGATTAATTTGTTTCTCATTTTCTTGGCTCAAACTATTGATTAGAATTTCCTTATGTGAATTTATGTATGTCTTCAACATTCTGGAAACACTGAATTATCTTATTCTCCAAATCGTAATAATGAAACTTATTAGATACACTGGAGTTTCTTGAAATCATGTCCTCTTAGTTTGGAAAGAGCTTCTTTACAAGAGCCAAGCATTTTCAGGAGTTTTACTGGGGAGTCTGTAAAAGAATGAGGAAAGGATATTGGGAAAGGATATTCATGTCACAACTTGGGTGCAACATGAAATTCTGGAACTACAACTGCAGTCCCAATTTGAGGCAGAAACAAAACTTTCAACCTCCACATTGAATATCCTTGGGTATAGGCAACCCTTTGGCAGAGAAGATCTTAGGCAATAAATTCTGTATTTTCAGGGGCTATGCCTGTGATTCATGAAAAATGAACTAGTTCCTGAGGCCCCATTCACGCTCAATGGAACAAACATCTCTGAATGCAGCAGTTATGTGTACCTAGGTCGAGAAGTCAACATGATGAACGACCTAAAACCTGAGCTGCACAGGAGGAAGAGAGCGACATGGAATGCCTTCAAAGGCATCGAAGAAATAGCTAAAAGGACAAAGAACCTCTGGCTACAGGGCACATCTCTTAAACTCTACCGTTCTCCCTGCATTAACATACGCCTCAGAGACCTGGGCCCTACGAAAGCAGGATGAAAATGCTATTCAGGTCTCCCAGAGAGGGCGAAAAGAGCTATGCTTGGAATATCACGCCTCACTCAAGTGAGAGAAGGAATCTGGAGTTCTGACCTCCGTTGCTATTCCAGAATCAGGGATGCTGTCTCGTTTGCCAAGGCATCGGAAATCAGATGGGCTGGACATGTAATGTGATTTGGAGACAACCGCTGGACTAGAGCCGTTACCGACTGGATCCCACAGGGTGTCAAAAGATCACGTGGCCGCCCACCTACAAGATGGTCAGTCTTCCTTGTCAAGATCCTGCAGGAACGGTTTGAGGCTCTTCATATTCCTGAACCAACCAGATGCCATTGGGCTACATTGGCACGTGATAGGGTCCAATGGAAATGTTACTGGCGCCCGCTCGAGCAAATCGATGAATAACAGGATTCAAGTGATTCAAGTGATGCCTGGGATAGGGCTCAGCTATAAAGTATCAGTAGATAGCACTCCTTTAAGTATAAAAACTGCTCATACTGGTGCCAAGAAGATACGTGGGCATCAAACCTATACATTTCTAATACGAGAAAAAATACATGAAATGAATCCTTGCATCATGCCAAGTTTAATAATTTAACAACTGATTTTTTAATAAACTTATTAAACTTATAAGCTTAAAACTTATAAGCCATACATCTAACAGCAAAGCTTAAGAATGGATCCCAGACGCCTTGATTCCAAATGTTCCATTTCTATATTCTCTCTGAAAGGAAATACAAGAGGAAAAGAAGAGGAGAGAAGGGAAGGGAAGGGAAGGGAAGGGAGGGGAAGGGAGGGAGGGGAGGGAGGGGGGGAAGGGAGGAGGGGAGGGCAGGGAAGGGCAGGGCTGAGGAGGGCAGGGGAGGGAAGGGGAGGGCAGAGCAGGGGAGGGAAGGGAGGGAGGGAAGGGGTGGGGAGAGCAGGGCAGGGCAGGGCAGGGCTGAGGAGGGCAGGGGAGGGAAGGGGAGGGAGGGAAGGGGGAGGAAGGGAAGGGTAGGGAAGAGGAGGGGAGGGAAGGGGGGGAAGGGAAGGGAGGGAAGGGAAGGGGAGGGAAGGGGAGGGAGGGAGGGAGGGAAGGAAGGAGGGAAGGGAAGGGAGGGAAGGGGAGGGAGGGAGGGGAGGAGGAGGGAAGGGAAGGAAGAGGAGGGAGGGGAAGGGAAGGGAAGGGAGGGAGGGAGGGAAGGGAAGGGAAGGGAAGGGAGGGGAGGAGAGGGAAGGAAGGGAAGGGAGGGGGGGAGGGAAGGGAAGGGAAGGGAAGGGAGGGGAGGAGAGGGAAGGGGAGGCAGGGCAGGGCAGGGGCAGGGGAGGGAAGGGGGGGAAGGGGTGGGAAGGGAGGGAAGGGGTGGGGAGAGCAGGGCAGGGCAGGGCAGGGCAGGAGAGGGCAGGGAGGGAAGGGGAGGGAAGGGGGAGGAAGGGAAGGGGAGGGAAGGGAGGGGAGGGAAGGGGGAGGAAGGGAAGGGAAGGGAAGGGAGGGAAGGGGAGGGGAGGGGAGGGGAGGAGGGGAGGGAAGGAAGGGAAGGAAGGGAAGGGAAGGAAGGGAAGGAAGGGAAGGGAAGGGAAGGGAAGGGAAGGGAAGGGAAGGGAAGGGAAGGGAAGGGAAGGGAAGGCTACAGAAGATGGTGCATGGCCTACCATGCAACGGGTTGAAGTAACCGGTGAAAGGCTCTGACACTGACATTTTAAGAAGCTGATGTGTTACTGTGATGGACATACCTTCTTTGCTTTCCCCTCCAAAATCACCACCTGAATTTAAATCATCTGCGAAGTCTACTTGCTTAGCAGACAGTGGGGGTTTATGAATGCAGAAATTGAACAGGGGGCTAAATTTTACATCTAGGTCAATGAATACAGAATAGGCTGCCTACAGGGATAGAAAGATAATCCAAAATGGAACAAATTTAGAAAAAGCATGAGCTTGGAACAGAAATAACTTTAAGAACATAAGCCCTTCAGGAATTCACAGAAATTTTATAGGAAAGGATTTAGATTTCCATGGCATTGTTCCAAGTAGAACTAACCACTGAAAAGGCTTTAGAGGCATCATCTTCCCCATCTCCATGCATTCGCCACCCCCTTCGGTGCCTAACCCCCTTCCCCAGAGCCATGAGCAACAACTGAAGGTATCCCTGAACAGAAAACCTAGCACAATTTTTCAATTGAAGATAGCTTGAGATATGCCTTTTCAAAGGTTATCTGTAATTTCAAAGGGGCAAGTGAAAATGCAAAAATCTCTCTAACTCCAAAGGAATGGAACCAAATGATATTCAAAGCAGTTAGAACAATTTCCATAAACTTCAATCTATAATAAATATATATGGGGCATAGAGGGTGTTGGGTTCAAGACAGAAATCTATATACCTACTGTGAAGTCAGTCCTATGTGTAATAGCTACATTTACAGAGACTAGAAAGATATGCCCAACTTCTATCAGTGAGGCAGTCACCTAGGAAGTTCCAATTTATACCAGTTCCCAATGAATGGAGATGTTACTGGCGCCCACTCAAGCAAATCAATGAACAATAGGAAGACAAGCGACAAGTGACAAGTTCATTCAGAAGAGATTTAAATAAGTGAGTTGACTTCAAAAGTAGGGCTAGGGCTAGGGAACAAACCTGTATCAGTTCTCAAGGTTTGCAACTCAGCCCAAGAAACCAAGACAAGTATGTGTCCTAAAGATAAGGGATGTGCAGGCAATTAGCTGCTAGAGAGCATACAGGTGGTGGTTTAGTGCTGTGCAGGGATTAGTGTAAAACCAACCCAAACCTCAGCCCAGGAACAACAATCTTCTCTCAAATTTCTTATTTTTCAAAAGCTTTAAACACGTTTGCAACTTGACTAAGTTCTCCCTAAGATCCATGTGACTCTCTACTGTATCTCTGAGTGCTACTGAGATAGGGGGTAAATGCCTTATTTAAGGTCAAATTGCTGGCCAGCAGCCCTGCCAGGAATAGAAATCAGGTCTCTTTATTCCAGCCCAATGGGTCTCCATTCTCATCACTGCATGGCCTTTGTCCATCCAAATGCAGTTGAACCCACTGGAATATGTCTTTTCTCATTTTCCTGCCCCCTACCATCTTACTAAACACCAACCAGATCTTCCTGGCTATTCTGCAGGTCTAATCTATTTATGGGGAAAATGCTCATAAAAATGAACAACAAATCTGTAAGTGATGGGGAGAGGGGGAATGACTTGAATAAGATAAAGGGCATGTAAGCAAAACCTGTATTATTTCCCCCTAAAATGGAAACTAAGTAAGGATCTCTGTTCTAGCGCTTCTATTCAGCACTGAATTAGAAGTCCTCACAAGAATGATATCACAACAGAGTAAAAGAAAATGCATAGATTGGAAATGAAAAGATAAAACAGCTTCTATTTTCTGACGAGATTATTATTAAGAAATCAAATCTTGGGTGGGGCGATAGCTTAAGTGGCAGAGAATATGCACAATTTGTACAAGGTCCTGATTTCAACACTAGCATGCCACCCTGTAAAGCCCTGGTGGGTCTCAAACACTGTCACTAGTAGTGACCCCTATAAAAAATACCAATTAATCTTTATAAACCTACCAAAATGAATATATGGTTTTGCAGCCACAGTGTACAAAGATCCTATACAAAAAGATCAAGAGTATTTTTATATAAACAACTACAAATTGTAAAATATTTTAGAGACTACTAACACTGGCATTCAAAACCATGATCTATTAAAGGGAAATGTAGTAAGTACACATAAGTTCTTACAATGAAGAGTATACAATATAAGCTAAAGAAATAAGGAAGTTGAAATAAGTATAATCAGACTTATGTATTGACTCAGTGTGACTGATGTCAAAATTTTCCAAGTGGCAGAGTCAACACAAGTCCAAACAAAACCCAGCTGATTTTGAATTTTATAGACAGACAGAAGATAACACAGAAGGCTCAACTAACAACAAATAGCTCAGTAAATCTTCAGACAATGACTTTAATAATAACCTATTGTGAGAAATAGCTTTCAAATTTTTTCTTAATTTCAAAATTTTCTAGCTTTCAAAATTTTGATAATTATACTTACCATTCAGTTGCAGCAAGCAATATAAAATAAATTATTTAGTGCCTTCTAAGGGGGAGATGGTGGGAAACTGGGGACAATGATGGAGTCACACTGGTGGTGGGATTGATGCTCAAATATTCAATTCCCAAAACAATTGCATTATGAATAACTTTGTAACCACAGTTTTTAAATAAAGTTAAAAACTGTTCAATATGGAGCTGGGGGACATATCAAGGGTTAGGACATATTGTGAGCATGGGACCCCAATATATGTAAAATGAGAATCAAAAAATGCAAACATGATGAAAGTACTTAACGAGTACCAAAAAAAGAAAAATTCTAATCCATGATACCACATACCATGTGTCTCCCTCTGCCCCCATATCACAAACCCCGTAAATATCACAGTGTGGGGGGGGTGGCTTTGGCGAATCCCAGGCTACAGCAGGTGTGGCCCCGGAAGTCTCTAAATACAGGCTATGGGAGACTTTACTGCACTTACACTTTCTAGCTTTGGAACTTGACCATTATTCCAAAATATTGAGGAATAATTAAATAGAAGTTTTGAAGGTGGGAGGTAGCACAGTTAGAAAATATAAAATAAATTTAAGAATAAGACTTTTAGGCACTTGATATATTTATTCAGTATTTAAGGCTCTAAACTAATTTCTGGACAGGAGTAAATAAAACAGGCATGGCTCCTTTTCCTATTGAGTTTGACCTGGAGGGGTAAAGATTGTCACTTGTCTTCCGGTTGTTCATTAATTTGCTTGAGCAGGCGCCAGTAACGTCTCCATTCATTGGGAATGAAGTCCATTATTGTTACTGGTTTTGGCATATCAAATATACCATGGGTAGCTTGCCAGGCTCTTCCGTTGCTCTCAGTTCATCCCAGGAGGCCCAAGATTACAATAACTAAATAAATACTTGATTTATTTAAGTGCTGTGAAGGGAACAATGAGAATAAATAATAGTGACAATTATAGTGATTAGGGAAGACTAAGCAGATGACAGAACTAGGATTTAAGGTTATCTAGATGGAAGCCTAACACTCTCACTTGTCAAATATATGATGTATCTAGCATTTAATATCACTTAGATTCAATTTATTTATCTATAAAAGAGGAAGATTAGTTTAGACCCTATACAACTGTTGCGCTAATGCAATTAAAAGAGAATTTTAAATCCACCTTTTGCCTATTATTTTTCTAGAGCTCAATCAGGGTTTTTTGTTGTTTGTTGTGTTTTTAGGTGTATAGTATCACTAAAAGCAATAGCATCATCACTAGAAAGCCAACTAAGACAAAATCAAGCAATAAACCAGATTCATCCCTTATTCACTTTGTGAATTCATTCTTGCAAGACACTTAATAGCTCTAAGCTTTTTTCTTCCCTCTAACTGAGAAAAAGGATATTACCCCACAAAATAAAATTATTAGCCAACTTATAACTATATATACTGAATTTTGTAAATCTGGCTGTACTTGATATGATAAACTAATAACCACATGCACTTACGGAAAAGGATTTCTCAAGAAATTAATGCAGTCTAAAATATAAGGGCAGGGGTTGGAGTAATAGTCCAGCAGGTAGGGCATTTGCCTTGCACCAGCTGGCCCATGCTGGCCTAGGTTCGATCCCCGGCATCCCATATGGGCCCCTGAGCACTGCCAGGAATAATTCCTGAGTACAGAGCCAGGAGAAACCCCTGAGCATTGCCGGGTGTGACCCCCCCAAAAAAAAAAGTAAAATGCAAGGGCCCTTGATTTGGATAGCTGGGCTGAAGGCTGGGGGGCAGGTGACTCAGGGACTCTTTGTATGCAGGAGGAGGAGGGGTGGGATCAAGAAGTATTTCTATGCAAGCATAGAAATACTTCTTGATCCCACCCTGCCTCGAAAATCGATGACTGGATAAAAAAGCTTTGGTACATCTACACAATGGAATACTATGCAGCTGTTAGGAAAAATGAAGTTATAAAATTTGCCTACAAATGGATGGACATGGAGAAGATTATATTGAGCGAAATTAGCCAGAAGGAGAGAGACAGATACAGAATGACTGCATTTATCTGCATAACATAAATATATAGGTACATAATATGATACCAATATCCAAGATCAAGTGAAACATATATCAGGAGGTCCTGTCAAAGGTGGAAATTATCACAAACGTGTGGGATTCAGAGGCTAGGTAAGACAGAAATGGAACAGTGTGCTAACAATTGTTGAGGGTACTAATACCAACCTAGAACTGAACATTAAATAGAGGCAAAAAGATACATATGACAACCCTTTAATGTATGTTCTGTAATCCATAGTCTGAGGGGGAAGGAAAAGAGAAAGAGAGAGAAATGGAAAGAAATCAAGAACCTGCCATGGAGCAGGGCTGGGGAGGGGGAGGGAACCGGGGACGTTGGTGGTGGGAGATGGGCACTGGTGGCGGGATGGGTGCTGCAAACAATTCAGTATGATTTGTTGGCAAAGTGCTACACCGTTTCAATGAAACAATGTATGTTTTAACTGAACTAAAATAAATACATGTTTAATCACTTAAAAAAAGAAATTAAAAAAAAAAGAAGTATTTCTATGCAAGCAATCTAATGTATCATATAAGGAGATCTTGGGAGAAAGTGGAGCTAAATCTCAAAAACTCCTCTATCTGTCTCTAAAAGAATATACAGTAAATATTGGCAATAATTGGAAAAAAAGAAAAAAAAATCTTCCCTGCGTATGACCAAAAGCTAGTCTTTGCATCAGTCTGTTCTCTTAGCTATCCAAATTACTCAAGCCAAATATTTAGTATAAAATATTTAAACATTGATAAATTTCTAAGTGCTTAAGAAGCAAATATATTTCCTTCCTAGAAAAACCAATTTTCAAACCTGGTCTCAAGTAATTCCCCCCAAAAGTACCAATATACATAAAAGCTCCATCAAAAACCACAGACACAATAAAAGAATCCAAGAAGTACAAAGAATGACATATTTGAAAACGTTAAAAATGGCGAAATGGTCATAAATAGAATATAAAAAAAAGTCTGAGGCACCTAAAGAAATAAAGTAAGGTTAAAGTTACTGTTAAAGAACAAAATATTAGGAGCCAGAGAAATAGTACAGGAATTAAGGTCCTGCCTTGGACACAGTTGACCCTAGTTTGATCCCTGAACATTTAATTTACATCTAGGACAGTCTCGGAGAGAAAGAGGGACCATTGGGCAGAAGCAATATTTAGAGGCATATTAGAAAACTATTAAAAAGCACACAATAAAAGGGAGCTGTTTTCAAACCATGAACTCAATGTTTGAAGCATGTCAGTTTTTCAGGATTTATGGATTTATAAAATTTCAATCAAAATTCTCATTGGTTTTTGGGCAAACTTGACAGACTAATTCTAAAATTGATATAAAAATGCAAAGAACAAGTGTAGTCAAGATTCCAGAAGAAAAAAGTTAAAACTACAACTAACTTTAACAGGTATCAAGAACTGGTGGGGCCGGAGTGATAGTCCAGCGGGTAGGGCATTTGCCTTGCAGGCGGCAGGTCTGTGCTGGCCCGGGTTCGATCCCGGGCATCCCATATGGTCCCCCGAGCACCGCCAGGAGTAATTCCTGAGTGCAGAGCCAGGATGTTACCTGCACGGCAGAGCCTGGCAAGCTAACCATGTTGTATTTGATATGCCAAATCAGTAACAATTATAGACCTCATTCCGGAATGGATTGAGGCTCTTTATGTTCCTGGAGCAAGCAGATGCCCTTGGGCTCTACTAGCCTGAGACAGGACATATGGAGACGTTACTGGGGCCCGCTCGAGCAAATCGATGATGAACGGGAAGACAGAGCCAGGAGAAACCCCTGAACATTGCCGGCTGCGACCCAAAAATGCAAAAAAAAAAAAAAACTGGTGTAGAGCATTGACAATTACTAAAATAATTATTTTAAGACAGATGTAGACAAAGTGACTAGTAACTCAAGAGACCCTGTAAATATATATATATATATATATATATATGTATATATACATACATGAAAAATTATGATAAAACTGGCATTATAACTGCGTGAGGGGAGGGCAGCTGTGTCAAACCTAGAGGAGCTGAGGTCTTGCTTCTGGCTCTGCACTCAGGGATCACTTCTGGTAGTGCTTGGGGAACCACATAGGATGCTGGGATTAAAAACTCAGTGGGCTGCATACAAGGCAAGTGAATTGCCTACTGTCCTATATCTGTCCAGTTCAGAAAACTGGCAGTAAAAATGAAGAACCATTTTTTCAATCAGTAGTCCCAGAAAAATATATTATCCTTATAGAAATAAAAGTAGAATAGAACCTCCCCCACCAAGGATGCTTAACCATTGATATCAGGGCAATTAAAGAAGGACATGTACAACACAATGTATTGAAGAATGTCATTGAATAGTGACTCAGAGCACATACTCCTTTGCTTTTCTACCAAAGTTGGAATTCTGGTTAGTGCACTTAGCAACTATGTGACTAGACAGTTATTTAACCACTAGATACTTTTACTTCCTTGTTTTAAAATAATTAAAATATTAGTCTACCTATGTCTAAGGATTGTTTTAGGGTTACATGTATAGATGGCACTTACAAGTATCTGGTACACAAAAACCTCTATGTATAATTTTTATATAGCCATCATTAAAATTACAAATATCTAGTAGCGGAAAATGAGAAGAGGGCTGAGGGAAATAGCTCAAAGGGATGGTATATGTGCCTTGTATGTCTGCCACCTTACAATTCATGCCCAGTACCTCAGTCGTAGTCATACCCCATAATAAGCACTGCTGGGTTTAATCCTGCAGCCCCCGAGTTCTGCTGAGAAGATTCTGGTGGTCCCCAGTAGCATAGGATCACCAGGAGTGCGTGCCCCAGCCCCAGCAGCACTTCACAACCACGCCTGAGCACCAAACCTTCAGGGTTGCAAACCAGGCAAAACATCACGAGGAGTGGTCCCTGGACTCTGATGCACCATTTAAAATTTATGTCAAATATCTTTGCACCCTTATAGGCAGCGATGGGCTAGACTCAAGGGCTACACCTGGCATGATGCTCTGCATTTGCTTCTGATTGTGTTGGCCAAACTGTTTGACATCTAAACTAGGTCTCCTACATGCCAAGCATGGGCTCAGCCTATTGAGCTCTCTCTCTCTCCCCCCCCTCCAGTTCTTATGTGATGTTCTAAATAAGGTTAGCAGCCAGTTAGTAGACTGAAAACAGGTACAATGGTTAAGCAGTAGTGACTGCTCTGTGGTGCCTCTATAATGAAAATAGGTAGAAAATATTCAGACATTTCTTGGGCTACTTCCTTTATCATTTACAAACATTTTATAAACAGTCCATTGCATTATTATATATTCTCTCCCTTCACTAACAAAATAAACCCTTAAATTTTTTCAAATTAGAGATGGAAAAGGGTGTGTGAACCTTGACAGAGTCAACTTACTGTTGTCCACTCCAAGTTGTCACCTGAAGGCAACACAAAAAATCTCTCCCAAAGAACCTGCCATGGAGGTGGGCTGGGGAAGGGGGAGGGAACCGGGGACATTGGTGGTGGGAGATGGGCACTGGTGGTGGGACCGGGTGCTGGAACACTGTATGACCAAAACCCAAATATGAACTTCTTAATTGTATATCTTTGTAATTGTAAAAAAATTAAATAAAGGAAATAATACTAAAAGCAAAAAAAAAAAATCTCTCCCAAGAACAAACTGCATTTTACTGAGATTTCAGTCTCTTGTTCTAGACATTAGTGATTGTTCCCTTCCAGAACTGCCTTCCAACCGTGTGGGCATTCTTCTGAATTTTCTGGAAGCTGACAGTCCTTATCCTTTGAGTCAAGATTTTATTGAAACAGCAGTGAGCTATGTGAACCCAAGTCCAATGAATGAGATGGGGGATTTAGCTCTAGGATGGAGACCCGAGCTGATGATGTATTTTTTAAAACTTTCTCAGAAATAATTCCAAAGTAAAATGTACTTTTCTGTTTTTAGCTATGTCATCAAATCTAACCTTCCTCACAACTCAGAAACAAGTTCTGCCAAGAACCTGACAAATGGCTAGCAGCTCCAGCATGAGACTTCTAAGGAACACACAAATAAAAAAACTAGACAGAGCACCCTACTGCAAGCATGGTGATATGCGCTTATTCTTACCCATTAATCAAACTTTGATTTTTATCATCTTGTGTATTTACTCTTTTCTGAAGGACAAAAAATGCAAGCTGAGAAGAATTCACCTACAATTCACATAAGTCACTCATAAATGTGGGAAATGGTAATGGCAGATTAAAACTCACCATTGAATATACACAAAGAGACTTAAGTGATAAACTCTAAATATCTGCAGGGCTAGCCACAATGTGTAAAATAAGAGGGAGAGAGATGCAGAGACAGAGAGAGAGACAGAGAGAAAGAGAGGAAACTGGGGTACCTGCTATTAAGGCAGCATGGGGGGTGGGTGGGAGGGGTGGGGTATATTGGTGGTGGAAATGGGGCACTGGTGGAGGGATGGGTGCTGGTATACTGTATTACCAAGAACCAATTATGAACACCTTGTAATTGTATGTTTCATGGTGGTATAATAAAAAATTTAAAAAAAAAGAAAGTAGGAACCAGAATATGGCCAAGAAGAAAAATTTCTGTCAAACTGGCTAGCCCCAGTTTGGAATTAACTTAATAGCATCAGTCAGGTGATTTCCATCTTGTCCATAGGAAAACTATCAGAAGCACTGCTGAACTCTAGAACACAAGCTGTCAATTACTCTATTACTGTCATGCCTGCTGATTGACTATGAGAAACATCCCAGCCTCTGCTCTTCTAATGTGCTAACTATCCTTAAACAATGGAAACTTAAACAATGGCTCATGTGCTGGGAAATAAATGGCCAGTTTCTGAGCTCACTGATGACTGACCAGGTGTGTGTGTGTGTGTGTGTGTGTGTGTGTGTGTGTGTGTGTGTGTGTGTGTGGTGAGAGAGAGAGAGAGAGATTTTATTTACTTTTAGTTTTTTTTCTTTCCCTGGCAATATTCAGGGGCTATTCCTGGCTCTGCGCTCAGAAATTACACCTAGCAGTGCTCAGGGGACCCATATGGGCTCCCAGGGATCAAACCCAGCTCAGCAGTGTATAAGGCACATGCCCTACCTGCTGTGCTATCGCTCCTGCCCCGAAAGAGATTTTTTTCTATGACCAACCCCACAGGACAGGGGTTGAAGCCAATCTGATTGGCTTTATTGTGGTAAACTGCCACAGTCACTGGCCAAGGGATCAACTACACACATAACGCATTAGCCTCTCTGGGGCCTATGTGTTTTGTATTGTTCAGTAGGTCTTACCAAACCTAGAGTGAGAAAGTCAGGCCACACTAATGCTGAGGGGGCGTGGTGGGGGAGTGGGAATCAGTGTGGGGAAGGTAATGAAGCTCTCTGTCCACTTTCCTGCCATTCTGAAATCACTGCAGAGTCTAGGAACACTGTCCTTTCATTATCTGAAACATCATCTCAGGTATTCTATGTGGGCCGTGATCAAACACCAGCCCTGACCCACTTCTTTTAGAATAGAACTGAGACAAATGCCCAACAGAAGAAGCAAGTGTGACACCAGGAACTGAACCCAGGTGCTCACACCTGCAAAGCAAGGCTTTCCCAGAGAGTACATCATGACTAAACTGATTTTGTACAAATCAGTACTCTGATCTATACGAAAGAACAGAAATATGCACAGCAGCAATAACAAAAACAACAAGTTTACTGAGAAACACTTTGCACTTCCTGAAGTCTAACCAGGCAATTGTGACACGATATGGCAAGTTTTCAGGGGCACAGAGAAGGAAATAAATTCTGCCAAGACGAGGGACAAGGAGTGGTTTCACCACGAGCCCTTTGAGCTCAACCTGAGAACTAATCAGTTGAAGAAAGAAATGCAAAGACTGATACAGAGAAGGGAAAATGCAGTCAAGGCCCATAGCTGGGACCCAATGTTCAGAGCTGATATAAAAGGTTCCTTGTTGTGACACATAAGGCGTGTAAAAAGGAAATGGAGCAGGAACTTAGATGGTTCAGGTAAGGGGTTGAAACTTTCGCCCGCCTGCCAGTATGGTGAGAGACACTGGGAATCACAAAGGCTTTTATAGGAGAGAATCCACTACCAGCCTATTCTCCACCAAATCTCCCTTGTTCACACATGATAAAAACCCACAATAGAACGTTGAATGCTACCATGCCCTGGGAGTGTACTTACAACTGTCTGACTATAATTTTGCAACATCTCCAGACAATCTGAACATTCATGAAAAGGTTCATCCTCAGAACAAAAGCTGCATGGAAGGCCCTTCTGTGTCTGTAAAATTTCCGAAGAAAAGCATGTGGACTAGTCAAGCTCACACTCAAATCCCCCCAGGCCCCTGACTGTTATCACATTCAGTTGCTATAACAACCTGCCACTCACTTCTCCTTTACACCAGTAACCCGAAGACAGCTGGATCCAGAATAGGTTAACTCAAACATAAAGCCAAACATGCGAGAGGAGAAAAACTCAGCGGGGAGATAATTAAAAATGAAATCACTATTCCCTTAATGATCTTTAAAAGCAAATGATAATGTAGATTCTTGAACACATGCAGTGCGTGTGGAAAGGCTGAAAGGTATACTACGAACAATCATTTTATCACTGACCAAGAAAGGTTCCCCCTCAAGTCTTAGACATCACTCCTCCCTCCCTGCCAGACACTCTGCGAATGACCCCCAAATCCAGGGCAGTCCCTCCCCAAAGTTTCTCTCCAGCAACAGAAGCAGTTCTCACACTACAGGCCTTAGCCTCTCCCTAGAGTGTGGGATGGGTGGAGGGGATACAGATCACTGGCTCTTGATCTAAGCAAATGCTCCTACCCATGCTTTTGCCCATTCTGCCTGCTTTTGCAGTGTATTATAGCAATGTCCTTTTGTTGTATTTTAACTCTCTGCCACCATCTCGCCTGTTCTCATAGAACTTCTCCTAGGTCTGATAGTACATTAAGGTCAATTCACTTCTCTGCCCTTTCCTATTAGATTGCATATCTAATAAGAATCTCTAAGATTTAATAAGACTCTAAGAAGAATAAAAAGGATCTATAAGAATTTATAATATGAAGAATCACAAGTGAACAATAATTAGTCAAAATTTACTAATGTGACTAGAGACACATGAATAACATGTGTTTGAAGCACAGAGAGAGAATCTTCCAAGGGGTTGCTTTCCTTATCTGGAGGGTTTGAGCCTGTGGGATGGGAAGGTCTTATTTTAGTCATGGGCAGAAATGATTTGGAAGTGCTTTCTCTTCACTCTTAAAAATCAAAGGAGAAAGTAAATTAGCTTTCTCTTTCCTTTCTTCCTTTCCTTCCCACACTCCTTCCTCCTTTCTTCTGTCTATCTTCCTTTTTACTTCACTCCTTCCTTCCTCTTCCTTCATTTCTTCCTTTCTTTTTCTTCTCTCCTTCCTTCTTTCTTTCTTCCTTCCTCTATTTTTTAATTTTTTATTTTTACAATTACAAAGATATACAATTAAAAAGTTCATATTTGGGTTTTGGTCATACAGTGTTCCAGCACCCATCCCGCCACCAGTGCCCATCTCCCACCACCAATGTCCCCGGTTCCCTCCCCCTCCCCCAGCCCTCCTCCATGGAAGTTTCTTTATTTCTTTCCCTTTCTCTCTCTTTCTCTTTTCCTTCCCTCCAGACTATGGATTACAGAACATACATTAAAGGGTTGTCATGTGTACCCTTTTGCCTCCATTTAATGCTCAGTTCTAGGTTGGCATTAGTACCCTTGACAATTGTTAGTATACTGTTCCACTTTCTGTCTTACCTAGCCTCTGACTCCCACACGTTTGTGATAATTTCCACCTTTGACAAGACCTCCTGATATATGCTTCACTTGACCTTGGATATTTGTATCATAATATGTACATATATATTTATGTTATGCAAATAAATCAGAACACCTCAAAAAATTAATACATGGCATTTGGGTTACAGGGATCAATTCTCAGAAGATGAAATAAAATCCAAGCATAGAAAAGCACATTTTAAGATCCAGTGTCATTGTATAAAATGCTAGGGAATCTGTATAAGACTTAAGGATATTTATTATCTCCTTCTCTATCCAGGATAGGTGGCATTCAGGTAAGCTATAATTTTATGTACATACACACTCATTTATATTTTTACTTACCTTTATTTTAAATTTTTTATTTAATTTTTACAGTATTTTCTACAGATATTTGGAAGTGTTACATTTCTATGAAAGGTAAGGAAAAAAAGGAAGGCTTTGTGGCAAGGCAATGAGGCATAGAGAAGGGAAGGTGAACTTTTGTCTGGCCGATATAAAGAGCCAGGAGTTAAGGCTTCACATTCTCCTGTAAAGCCCTCTAAGCAATGACCAGTCATGACTGAAAAGGGCCAAACAAACAGTTACCAAAATGTTTTCTATCCACTAACCCCAATGGCTTTCTTAGCATTTTTGGAGCACTTAACCCACTAGTTGCAGGAGAAATGGTTGGCACCCCTCCCTTCCCCAGACAAGAAGCCCTTCTTAGCATGTTAGGAGGTAGGAGGAGGAGCCCCAACTCAGCCAGAAGCCTGTCACCCACTCATCTCAAGTGAGGTAAAAGCAGAACCTAGTGGACAGTCCAGAGGGTGCTCAATCTTAGGAGGAAATCAACGATGAGCAATGGCACATCTGCCTTCTGTCAGTGTAAGCACTACACAGACACAATTTTGTGGTAAGAGTCTTTGTGGATAATACAAGAAGGCTCAGGCAGGTGATGCAACTTGGCGCAAACAGCCCTCTAATAAATGACAGAGTGAGGATCTGAATCACTGGGCAGCTCCCAGGAGAAGAGATGTCCTCCTGGCAGGAGGTGAGATGTATCAGCAAGGGCAGCTGAGAAAGGAAGCCAGGCGCCAAGGGGAGGCACCATCACCTCATTGGGAGAAGAACCCTCAAACCCCATCTGTGAATCAGGACAAGCATAGGTTTATGTACTGATGCTCTCGCTACAACGATACATAAGGTTCTGGCTGCCACAGCTCCAGCCTCAGTTTCATCACTGTCTCAAAAGATCATAAGACTTAACACCTGGCAGGTGGGGAGGGCTGCCCACCACACTGTCCAGACAGGACCACAGAAAACCAAGGAAAAGAGAAAGATGAGCTTCAAGATGCACTGGCAATTCTCCCAGCTCTGAGAACAAGACTCTTAAGGACCCAGAGTCAGATTGTGCTTTGTAAAATTAAAGGCAATTTGGCATGAACAAAAATGTTTCCTGTTGGATGAACTTTGCAGCAAACATGATCTCAGGGGCAACATTTCTCAATGGAAGGTATTTCTGTACAAAATACATTTAGGCTCATCTTTCCCTCTTTTGGTGTTTTGGCCAGCAGAAGGGTCCGGTCATGGAACATACTATATTCATGTTTAGGGCAATTAGCTTTACTGCATGTACTTGCTACTTTCCATTCACTGTTCATAGATGCCTCTGGAACTGAAGCACTTATAAAACCTGCATCCATACCAACTGTTTCCTAAAACACATCCAACTGTTTCTTGTAGCCCATTGTGGAATTTTGGCTACCAAACGCTGTGTGGAAAGGATTATGCTGTCAGGTTCCTGTAGACTCCTGGCTACCCTGGGCAGCATGGCAACACACACTCCTGCCCCCTCAGGAACCTTCTCCAAAGCAGTGTCTTCCCAGAAACCTCCTTGACTTACAACTGTGTCAACTCTTTCAGAGTTATTCCTAACATGAAATCTTTTTCTTGCTAAGTTTGGAGTATAAGGCCTTCCATTTCTCTCCTGAACACATACCTACTGTATTGTAAGCCAAATTTACCATTTTTAGTGCTCAATCAAGTTTGGGTAAATGAGAAACTTGACAGGATCCATCTGAGGATGGTTGGAAAGGTGGTTCCCCTCGGGGCCATCCCAAGAATCAGATGGCATCACATTTTCAGTTCAGTTGCTTCAACTTTAAACTTCCAAACACTGGAATTGCTGGCTAATTACAATAAAAGCGGAATGAGAAAAACCTTTATTCTTTAACTTGAATTTGTCTTAGCCAGCCATTCCTTTTTACTCAAGACTTATTTCTCAGACATTCTGACATCCGCACAATGCCAACGGTGAATTTTATTACTAAGGTCATAAAACTGTTTAACAGCAAGTTCCCTAGGACCCAGGTACATTCTTGCAAAAGGCATTAAGAAGCATTTTTGTGTGAATACAGATAAGCAAAGTCTTGGGAGCCTGTCCCCTTTCCCACGTGCAGGATAACTTATTACCAAAAATGAAGATAAAGAAGTATAGGAAGATGTGGCTTTTTTTTTTTTTTTTTTTTTTTTTTGGGTGGGGGAGGTCACACCTGGCAATGCTCAGGGGTTTCTCCTGGCTCAGCACTCAGGAATTACTCCTGGCGGTGCTTGGGGAATCATATGGGATGCCGGGGATCGAACCAGGGCTGGCACAGGCCGGCCGCATGTAAGGCAAATGCCCTACCAGCTGGGCTATCGCTCCGCCCCCAAGACCTGGCTTTCTGGCTCTGACTCACTCACACCCTCCTCACTCACACTGTGTGTCTCACTTCCCAGAAAGTTCTCATATCTCCAGGTGAGTAAAGCAAGCCCTCAGAGCATTGCAAGCCCTCAGAGCATTGCTGGCCATGGTCACACCTCATGCAGGGCATTGAGCAACTCACCCTTATTAAGGCATTAATACTGTCTTAGAACTGGAAGAGCAACCACAAACTCATCAATCTTAATATTTTTCACAATTAAAGAGTCTCAGGTTCTTACAACAGTTTGCAAAGTGATCCCTGGGAGTAAAACTCGTGGAAATCTATCATTTCTATGGTTGTTATTTCTTAAGAAAACACCCCAGGGACATTGGTGTTGGAAAACATGTACTGGTTGAAGGATGGGTGTTGGAATACTGAATGACTGAAACCCAATCATGAATAGTTTTTTAACTGTCTCTCACAGTAATATAATTAAAACAAACAAATAATCAAACAAACAGAAAATCAGGGACTGAAGCAATAGTAGAGTGGGTAGGGCAAAAATTTGCCTTGCACACAGCCTACCGGGTTTAATCCTTGGCATCCCATATGGTGCACTGATGACATCATTCTAATAACACCAAACATTAGCCAAGCGGCACAAATGCTGGCTGACTTCAACCGAGAATGTGGAAAGATAGGTCTACAGCTGAATCTCAACAAATCTATGTTCATGAAAAATGAACTAGTTCCAGAGGCCCCATTCACTCTCAATGGAACAAACATCTCTGAATGCAGCAGGAAGGAAGGAAGAAGGAAAAAAGAAGAAGGAAGGAAGGAAGGAAGGAAGGAAGGAAGGAAGGAAGGAAGGAAGGAAGGAAGGAAGGAAGGAAGGAAGGGAAGGAAGGAAGGAAGGAAGGAAGGAAGGGAAGGAAGGAAGGAAGGAAGGAAGGAAGGAAGGAAGGAAGGAAGGAAGGAAGGAAGGAAGGAAGGGAAGGAAGGAAGGAAGGAAGGAAGGAAGGAAGGAAGGAAGGAAGGAAAGGAAGGAAGGAAGGAAGGAAGGAAGGAAGGAAGGAAGGACGACACTCATGCAGCGGGAGCTCTGGTTAGCAGCACTCCTGCACGGCACTCCCGACGGCAGAGTCTGGCATGCTACCCATGTCGTATTTGATATGCCAAATACCAGTAACCATTATAGACCTCATTCCCATGACTTGATGGAATGGTTTGAGGCTCTTTATGTTCCTGGAGTGGGCAGATGCCCTTGGGCTATCTCGCATGTGACAGGACATATTGAGATGTTACTGGTGCCCGCCCGAGTAATTTGATGACCTACAGGAAGTCAAGTGATCAAGTGGTCAAGTGATAATAATAATAATAAAAGTGCCTGCCATAGAGGCAGCTGATCACGAGGCGCCCGGAAGGGATGGCGGGTTCTAGCCCTGGCCCACCACCCCAGCAAAGCCTTGCAAGAAGTCAGAGGAACCCCCACACCATGAGGGCTGCAATTATTATTATTATTATTATTATTATTATTATTATTATTATTATTATAGCAAGAGTATGCTACCTGCACGGCAGAGCCTGGCAAGCTACCCGTGTTGTATTTGATATGCCAAATACCAGTAACAATTATAGACCTCATTCCGAATGGATTGAGGCTCTTTATGTTCCTGGAGCAAGCAGATGCCCTTGGGCTCTACTAGTATGATTCAGGACATATGGAGATTTACTGGGGCCCGCTCGAGCAAATTGATGATGAATGGAAAGACAGTTATTATTATTATTATTATTATTATTATTATTATTATTAATTTATTTTTAAACAATTACAAAAATGGTCATGTTTGGGTTTCAGCCATAGTGTTCCAGCACCCATCCCTCCACCAGTGCCCATTTCCCACCACCACTGTCCCCATTCCCTCCCCATCCCCTAGCCATCCTCTGTGGCAGATTCTCCATCTCTTTTCTCTCTTTCTCTTTCTCTTTTCTCTCTTACCTCTCTTACCTCTCTTACATATTGTGGATTATGATACATATACTTAGAGGTTATCATGTGTATCTTTTTGCCTCGTATTTAATGCTAAATTCTATGTGTAATAGACATTCGACAATTATTGGCACACTGTTCCCTTCTCTGTCTTACCTAACCTCAATGGCAGGCACTTTTCTGCTCTATCTCTCTGTCTCTCTCTGTCTCTCTCTGTCTCTTTCTCTCCTCTTGCACATTGTGGTTTGCAAAACAGATGCTGAAAAGTTATCATGCATATCCCTTTACGTACTTTTAATACTCAGTTCTTCGTTAGCGCTACCATTTCCAACTATTATTGTCAAACTGGTCACTTCTCTATCTCACCTACTCTCTGCCCCCACACACGTGATAGATTTCAACCACTGGCAAGTCCTGCTGGCCCATTTTCCTTGGCCTTGGATATTGGTCCATGCCATTTTTTATATCCCACAAATGAATGCAGTCTTTCTGTATCTGTCCTTTTCCTCATTTCCACGTCCATCTGTTTATAGCCAATTTCATGACTTCAGTTTTCCTAACAGCTGCATAGTATTCCAGGATCTACTTTTTTTAAGAAAACATTTATGTTGAAATATTTAACAAAATATTTTATTTATATAAATAGTAACATCATATTTATTATTTTATAAAAACTGAGTGAAAAGTGTAAGCTGAAAAACTGTGGCACTTCCCTTTTGGCTTCCATTTTTATTCTCTAGTGTAATACGGCTAGCACTTTGCTGTGGGTCCTTTCAGGAACTTCCTAGTTACACTGATCTCTTCTGTGTGATTATCTGTCTGCCCCTCACTCCTTTAGAAGTCTGAGAATTATATCCCATGCTCTTTCATAATTTTATAGGTTTGAGGTTTATCTTTTTGGTTTGTTTTCAACCAGTGAATATGTAACAAGATATATTATGTATTTTTGTCTTAATTTCTAGTCCAGAATTGCTGGCAACACGAAAGCTGATTTTTTGGTTAATACTTATTAAATTCTACTGTGGTCTTCAATCACTAGTTGCTAAATGTGCTGGTCCACAGATGTGGAAGCTTGGAAACCACTGATCTAACACTTCAATTATAATTTTATAACCAGCAGTCTGTAGACTAGTATGTTGGATAGGTACAGAAATTGAAAGGTTGAAGAAAGCTATTGCAGTGGATGAAAAAGTCATTTTGGTTATGGTAAAATGCATTGGATATACTAGTTTTTATTAGGACTAATTTCAATATAATTATACTCTGCTCAAATTATGGAATCTACAGATTCTTTGCTATTGACATGTAATGTTTGTTTCCAGCTTTTTGTTCCTGAGTTTTACCAATACAGACAATATTAAAGTGAAATCCTTGAATACATGTTTCTTGCATACTTTTTTTGAATTAAAGTAAAAGATTAGTGGGCCGGAGCGATAGCCCAGCGGATAGGGCGTTTGCCTTGCATGCGGCCAGCCTCTTCCGGCCTGGGTTCGATCCCCAGCATCCCATATGGTCCCCCGAGCACCACCAGGAGTGATTCCTGAGTGCAAAGCCAGGAGTAGCCCCTGAGCATTGCCGGTGTGACCCAAAAAGGCAAAAAAAAAAAAAGTAAAAGATTAGTACATTCTAAAATTTTATATGGGGGCCGGAGCGATAGCCCTGAGGTAGGGTGTTTGCCTTGCATGTGGCCGACCTGTGCCAGCCCGGGTTTGATCCCCAGCATCCCATATGGTCCCCTGAGCACCGCCAAGAGTGGTTCCTGAGTGCAGATCCAGGAGTAACCCCCTGAGTGCTGCCGGGTGTGACCCGAAAAAGCAAAAAATAAATAAATAAATAAAATTTTATATATGTCTTTCCCCACTGGACTATTGCTCCAGCCTCCCATCTTGTTTTTCTTAATTAAAAAATCTACACCCACCCTGCAGCAGTTATTTTTTCAATCTGGCCCAGGTATGCTGATCCAGAGACTCACAGACATGGGGCAGAGCTGCTACCAGCTCTCCCTGTGACCAGTCGCTCACGAGGAGCCCAGGAGGGATGGCGTGTTCTAGCCCTGGCCTGCCACCCCAGCAGAGCCTCACAACAAGCCAGACGACCCCCCAGTCCACGAGGGCCTACATTTTCCACATCTGAACCTCTCTCTCATCATAAATCCATCCAGCAGATGAGCCTATCACAGCTCGGATCATCGACACCCACCCTGCAGCAGTTTTTTTTTTCAATCCGGCCCAGGTATGCTGATCCAGAGACTCACAGACATGGGGCAGAGCTGCTACCAGCTCTCCCTGTGCCCAGCCGCTCATGAGGCACCTGGGAAGGATGGAGGGTTCTAGCCCTGGTCTGCCACCCCAGCAGAGACCCACAACAAGCCAGATGACCCCCTCACTCCATGAGGACCGCCATTTTGCACATCTGGACCTCCCTCTCGTCAGAACTCCATCCAGCAAACGAGCCTATCACAGCTCAGCTTGCGCGCCACCTTGCTGCCACATGGTTCATCAATAAATGCTGTATTTAGAGGTGACTACAAGAGTATGCCACCCACACGGCAAGCCTGACAAGCTGCCCATGTCTTATTTGATATGCCAAATACCAGTAACAATTATATTAGGTCATTCCCATGACTTAATATAATGGTTTGAGGCTCTTTATGTTCCTGAGTGAGCAAATGCCCTTGGGCTCTACTAGCATGAGACAGGACATATGGAGATGTTACTGGAGCCCGCTTGAGCAAATTGATGATGAACGGGAAGATAGTGATAGTGAAAAATCTATGACAAGATATGTGAAATTGGCTCTTCCAGCAGAAATACAAAAGGAGTGAACTTGATAAATGATGAAAATAACTAATTTTTATATAGCCCAATAAATTTGCCCCAATTCATTAAATGTTCTGACATCATTCCTCTTGATTTCCTCAAGAGATCACTAAAGACCTCAAAAGGTGCCACCTTTAAACTCTTGTTGCAGGGACCAGAACAATAGTACAGTACGTAGACTGTTTATCTTGCACCTGGCCAGCCAAGGTTAAATCCCCAACACCTGTGTGCCAGGTGTAATTCCCCGAGTGCAGAGACAGGAGTAAGCCCATGACTACATCAGGGATGGCACAAGCCAAATAAAAATTTAAAAAATTAATTCTTATTGCTGGTTGAATTGCTTATCCTCGGCTTGGAAAAAATGAAAAGGAAGTCTGTTTTAACAGAGTCAATTTCTACTTCAAACAACTTAAAAATTAGTGCAATTTTTTAAAACAAAACAACTTTTGTGATGTTTTTCTCATTAGAAAACATAAATAGATTTAATTAACGTCAGCAAACTAAAAGTGTTGGTAAAATAATCTGTTTACTTTTCTCCTCCCATGCTTTTATTTCCTGACTTTTGATAACTGCTTTTATTTCCCTTTCAAGCAGAAATTTCCATGTAAATCAATCTGAAAGAGAACAAAATGGAAAGGTTTAAGGTTCTCTTTGAGTCAAACCCTTTTATTCTTTTTAAGTCTCCTAATGGGTTTTATTGGGCCTAACCTTAAATCTTCCGTGTCTGAGGGATGATGTGATCATCAAGTACATCATCTCTTATTTTTTGTGGCTGCCATAGAGTGCCTACAATTAGTTATTGAATAGAATACTGAAATTTTCCCTCATCAAATGTCAGCATTTGCAATATGCCATACCTGTTGTCCAAGACTTCTTTTCTTTTTTTTTTTTTAAACATTTTATTATACCACCGTGAGATATACAATTACAACGTTGTTCACATTTGGAGGTTTCGGTCACATAGTGTTCCAGCACCCCACCCTCCACCAGTGCCCATCTCCCACCACCCATGTCCCCAATTCCCTCCCCCTCCCATGGCCTGCCTAAATGGCAGGTTCTTTTTTTTACTAGAAATTATATTTTATATTTTTATTTTTTTTTAATTTTTTTTATTATACCACCGTGAAACATACAATTACAAAGGTGTTCATAATTGGTTCTTGGTAATACAATATTCCAGCACCCATCCCTCCACCAGTGCCCCCATATCCACCACCAATGTACCCCTCCCTCCCATCCCCCAGGCCGCCTTAATCGCAGGTACCCCAGTTTCCTCTCTCTTCTCTCTCTATCTCTCTCTCTGAAAGACTTCTTTTCAATTCAACTTTTATTTCCCACTAACATTACATTTCTCACCTTGAGAATCCCTCAGACCCAAGCTGGTACTTGGTCATTCCCCACCTCAGTTCATTGGTCATTTCTCCACACACTACCGCCAAACACACACCAGTTACTAGGAATCCTCCTTGATGTCCCACTAGCAGCAACCTCTACAAACAACTTTTAGAAAAACAAATCATTTCACCCTCTACTATGTCTTAAAATTCTCCATCTTTTCTCACCTCTATCCCCACACCAGATGGGCTGGACATGTAATGCGATTTGGAGATGACCGCTGGACTAGAGCCGTTACCGACTGGATCCCACGGGATGTGAAAAGATCACGTGGCCACCCACCTACAAGATAGTCAGACTTCTTCGTCAAGACCCTGAACGAACAGTTTGAGGCTCCTCGTATTCCTGAAGCAACCAGATGTAATTGGGCTACACTGGCAAGTAATAGGGTCAAATGGAAATGTTACTGGCACCTGCTCAAGCAAATCAATGAATAACGGAATGTCAAATGATCAAGTGATCCCCATATCAATCCAAAACATCCTCATCTATATTGCACCAAAAACCTCTAGTTGGTCTCTCTTCCATATTTTCCCCTTCCAATGCAGGTCTGATCTTGAAACAGTTGTTTCTTAGGTACCCATTCTGAGAAATGAAATGGGTAAGATAACTTTTTTCGTTATCACAACAACTGTCGCAGAAGACTGAGATCATTCATCAAAACACAAGAGTACTGAATTACAACATTGTTGCTACACAGCTATAAGGAATGATGAAATCATGCAATTCTCTTCAACATATGTGGAACATAGGTGTAACAGGAAGATAACATGTTAAGTGAAGTATGACAGAAAAAAAGACAAATACAGGGTGATCTCACTTATATGTGGTAAATAGAATAACTGGATGAGAGAATGCAATGTTTGAAACAGAGGATAGATGCCTAGACCACCCTTGGAACTCAGATAATAGGAAAGAGAAGAACAGAGAAGGAACATTTGAGGAGAAAGAAGAGACAGAAAGCAATGAGGAGCAAGGGTTAAGGGGATCCAAATCTATCAGAGTTGTGAAAGAATAGTAGAGCTAAATATCTAAACAAAAGTAGCAACACTAAAAACAAGAGATCCCCCTCCATTTTGTAGAGTCTGGTG
>JAJIBD010006093.1:0-100435 GCA_021461705.1 Cryptotis parvus
AGAAGAAGAAGAAGAAGAAGAAGAAGAAGAAGAAGAAGAAGAAGAAGAAGAAGAAGAAGGAGAAGGGAGGAGGAGGAGGAGGAGGAGGAAGAGAAGGAGAAGGAGAAGGAGAAGGAGAAGAAAGAAGAAGAAGAAGAAGAAGAAGAAAGAAGAAGAAGAAGAAAGAAGAAGAAGAAGAAGAAGAAGAAGAAAGAAGAAGAAGAAGAAAGAAGAAGAAGAAGAAGAAGAAGAAGAAGAAGAAGAAGAAGCCTAATAGTCCAGGCTGGGGGAAGGAGGAGGGAATCTGTAGACACTGGTGGTGGGAAATGGGCACGGATAGAGGGATGGGTGCTGGAACACTATGTGACTCAAACCCAGTCATTAACATCTTAGTAATTGTATATCTCACAAAGGTATAATAAAATTAATAATAAAATGCAGTCTCCTCATAGCTGAGTGTTCCCCCAACTCACTCTCCAAACCCCAATTCAATTTTTAAGTTTTCAGCAAAAACAAATGTTGATTTGGGTATTGGGAAAAGACAACCTTAGGCACTGTCGAAGGGGATGTAAATCAGTGTCACTATAATAGAAATGACCATGAATGTTTCCAAAAGATTTAAGAATAGAACTTAAGCTGTGACCAACCTAGTGGTGCCACTTCTGGATAGTTGTGCCAAGAAAAATGATATCAAAGGATATTTACACCTACCTACCCATATGTCCACCAAAGTATTAACCATACAGCTAAAATCTAGAAACTATTTAAATGTTCATTAACAAATGAATGCAAGAAATCACATGCAATTGATTATCATCTAGCAATTAGGAATAAGAAAATACTTTCATTTCCAACAACTTGGATGAACCTGGATGGCACTATGTTTAGTTATAAACTCATATACAGAAAGACAATTATTGCATGATTTCATTTATATGCAGAAATTAAGTTGAATGCCCAGAATCGGATAGTTGGCTGATGATTATCAGAGCCAGAGATGGGGGAATGGAGAAAAATCAATTAGCTAAAGAACTCAAAGTTTCAGTTATGCATACTACGCATGTTCTAGGGATCTATCATATGAAATGGTGGCCATAATCCTGAATTTTTAATATTTGATGAATATATATACATACAATATATTAAATATGAGAGTAGTAGATGCATGAACTTGATTTGTTTACTATTTCACAATGCACACATATACTAAACCATTATATAATATACCTTAAAAATAAAAACATAGTTTTTCTGGTTTTCTTCCTTTATGTGCTATCTCAAACATAAAACAGAAGAAATTCAAAAAAAAATCTCATTTTTATGGGATTTCAATAAAATTACACTAAAATATTGAATTGAACAAGATGAGCATAGGGTAGATCAACCTCTACTTCTTCTTAGGATATTCTGTGAAAATCTCCTTGAATTCCACACTATGAAAACATCATCCTGGTAAATTTCAGTTCAGAATGTTGGCAGGCATTATTTCCTTAAACATCAGCCTCCCTGCTTCTGGGCTAATGTTAGCCTCTGAAGTTCCCGATCTGTCTTCTGACAGACTGTGGTTTAAGAAAGTGATCAAAATAGAAACCATAAAACTTCATAAATTTAGACTGCCTCAATGAGCAGCTTCATAAGAATTTTGGTTTTTAAAACCATTATGTATAGATTTACATCCGTACTTTTTAAAATAATTATGCATAATCAATATTAAGGGAATCTACATAATTAAGTTTTAAAGCTCTCTGTCTGAATTCATTTAGATTTTTATCATTTTAGTTAGGTTTTTTGGCTTTTTTGTTTTTGGGGCTACATCCGCTGTACTCAGGGATTACATCCAGCTCAGAACTCAGGGATAAAAAAAAGAACTCAGGGATAACTAACTACTGGCAGAATTCAGGAGACCATTACATGACACATACAACTGAATCAGATTATCTGTGTGCAAGGCAAGTGCCTACTTGCTGCACTGTCTCTCCAATACCTCACAGTTTTTTTAACTAAAAATGATATCATTCTAATAAAAGCAGTCTTATTAAGTTAGGTCAGATTGGTTCAATTCTGACCTCTTATATAAGATAGATCAGATATATTCACTTGAGCATAATAAGCTATATTTTAAAGGCTATTTTAACATTCATATTTTCAAAAATCCCAACTCATTAAAAATTTACACTATGTAAAAATATAATTGGTTTATATTGAAAATATATGACTTAGGAACAGCTTTCCAAGCACATGTGAAAGGTATCAGACTGAAAAAAAGTAGCAATAGTGCATCATATAACCTGGTTTCACTAATACCTCCATTTCTCATTCTTTACCTTTATCTTTCCATTGGTATTAACTTTGATAGATCAAGACAATATGTTTTTTTGGCTTGATTTTCAAACTATATTCTATACATATTGACATTCGTTTTCTATACTCACAGTTTAGTCTTAGAATACTTATGTTCTCACCAAAGATTTAGACATTAACAACCTGTAGACTTATTTCTGATTATTCTTACTTATATGAGAGCTACTCTTATAGTCTACCTCTCAATACTGATACATTTTCTCTAGTAGAAAATTATAAGTTTGTTATATAGCATGTTTTTGCAGATTACCTGCTGTACCACAAAAGTGTGAGCACATTGCAGGCAAAGTCTTTGTCTTATTAACTATATGACAATTACCAGCAATGGTACTTTGTTCTGGTTAAAGTATTCCTAGCACAGTCCCTGACTTAATGTTGTGGTTCAGGCTATTCCAGAGCAGATAAATCAGAATAATAACTTGTAAATTCCTGACCAACTCATTTTCTCACCAAGTATGTACTTCTGCAGAATCATCCAAATCAATGTGGAAGCTGCAAAGGAAGAGTGCACTGAAACCATACTCCTTCCTGTGATGTCTTTACAAAAGTGGAGGCCTTTAAAATCCTCAAATATGTATGCATGGGCTAACTGGATGAAGCAGACTTAAAAGTTGTTATTCCTAATTTAACTATAATATGTCATTTCCAGGCTGTGATAGACTGGTCTGCTGGGTGGAGTTCTGACGAGGGGGAAGTCCAGATGTGGAAAATGGAGGTCCTCATGGAGTGGGGGGTTGTTGGTTTGTTGTGAGGCTCTGCTGGGGTGGCGGGCTAGGGCTAAAACCTGCCATCCCTCCCTGGCGCCTCATGAGCAGCTTGGCACAGTGAGAGCCAGTAGCAGCTCTGCCCCATGTCTGTCTCTGGATCAGCATACCAAGGCCAGATTAAAAAAAGACTGCAGCAGGGTGGATCTCGATGAGCCGGGCTGTGATGATGGCTGGTCTGCTGGGTGGAGTTCTGATGAGGGGGAAGTCCAGATGTGGAAAATTGAGGTCCTCGTGGAGTGGGGGGTCATCTGGCTTTGTTGTGAGGCTCTGCTGGGGTGGCAGGCCGGGGCTGGAACCTGCCATCCTTCCCAGGCGCCTCATGAGCAGCTGGGCACAGTGAGAGCCAGAGCAGCTCTGCACATCTAGATCCACCCTGCTGCAGTCTTTTTTAATCTGGCCTTGGTATGCTGATCCATGACTTTTGATGAAGGAAGTACTTCATCAAGACTATGCCTTGGTGAAGGAAGGCATCAGAAAATTCTTCTACTGTCAACAAAATATGAAAGGAGGAAAAGAGCACCCTTACAAGCAGGTAAAAACCCATTAGAATATAAGCAGTTTTAAAAAACTTATTGTGAACTCTTGTCACATTTTAAAACCCCTGAAAGCCTCACACAAAAGGAGTCTTTACCCACTTGGTATCTTTTTATAGATATATACCTGATATGAGCAACATTAGAGTGACAGACATAATACTTAATTTTTTATGTCAATATTGTATTATTACTTCATAAACTTTCAAGTGTGCTCAATTAAAATCAGCATATATATATATATATATATACTACCTTTAGGATATAACTAATTGAAGATAGAGTCCAGTTTAAACCATTGTCAAATGATTATTCTTTTTTTCCATTTTATCCAAGCACTCTCTCATTTCTGGGGTAGACTAATTGGCTTTTGGTCTAAGACCTCAATATTGTTTTATTTAGTTCATCTTTTTTTCCATATACCAAACATGAGAGATATTACATGGTGATTTTCTTTTTTCTTTGACTGATTTTACTAAGCATAGCACACTACATCTTTTTATGTTTCTTGCAAATGGCAGGAAGATATCCACTTATAGTCAGGCAGGATTTAGTTGTATATTTGTGCGTGTGCATATAAACAGATATGCAACATATTGCCCATTCATCTGAAGACGGGTATTCAGGTGGTTTCTAGTTCTTTACTATTGTAAATAAAGTTGAAATAAACATGATGGCACACATTTCTAAGAAAATTTGAATTTTTGCATTTTGAAGATAAATACTTAGAGTGGAATAACCAGCAGCATGGAATTTCCATTTATAGCTATAATGCATACCCTATTTTATTGCCAAGTCCCTTCTCCAACACTTATTTCTTTATTTTTGGAAAGCGGTCATTATGAAAAGTAATCTCTGTTTATCTGTCTGTCTGTCTGTCTGCCTGTATATCTGTCTGCCTGCCTGTCTGTCTGTCTCTTTCCGCTTAGGCCAAACCTGGAGATTCTGATATGCCTAATTTTGCACTAGGAATCACTTTGGACAGCACTGGGGTTAACATGGAGTGAGAGGATCAAACCTGGGCTGGCCAGCTAGCAAGACAAGCATCTTACCCTTTGTATATCTCTCCATTGCAAGTTTATCATCATTTTGGTTTGCATTGCCCCTAACAATAAAAGATAATGAACATCTTTACATGTAACTACTGGCCAGCTATATCTTCTTTGGAAGAACTGTTTATTTAGATATTTTGCCCATTTATAAGTATGTTCTTTGTGTTCCTGTTGCTGAATTTTATGGGGTCCTTTAATATTTTGCATATAAACCCTTTATCAGTTGTGTGAAGGTATCTTCATTTAATCAGTTGGATGTCTTTTAGGTAGTTTTCTTTTGTTCTGCAATTTAAAAAAACAAAACACAACATTTTGATGTCCCATATGCTAATTTTTGCTTTTGCTTTCTTTGCATTTGAGTCAAGTACCAAAAAACACACCTCCAAAGTAATTGTGAAGAATAATTTCATTTATCTTTTCTTTTCTGTAATTTATACTTTCTTATATCAGAAAGTTTAATCCACTTAAAACTAGTTTTTAAGTTAGATTTAGGTAGTGGACTACTTTCACATTTTTGCTTGTAGTTGCATATTTTCTCAACCCTAAGTTTTGAGTGCATTTTTCTGGTTTCATTATCAATTGACTTTCCATAGATCATCGATTACTCGAGCGGGCACCAGTAACATCTCAACATGTCCTGTTACTTGCGAGATAGCCCAAGGGCATCTGCCCACTCTAGGAACATAAAGAGCCTCAAACCATACCATAAAGTCATGGGAATGAGGTCTATAATTGTTACTGGTATTTGGCACGCCAAATATGACATGGGTAGCTTGCCAGGCTTTGCCGTGCGGGTGGGATAATCTTCTAGTCACCTCAAACTAGAGCATTTATTGATGAACCGCGCAGCTGAGCCAGGCTGCAGTCAGCTCTTCTACTGGGTGGAGTTCTGACGAGAGGGAATCCGGATGTGGAAAATGGCGGCCTTCATGGTGTGGGGGTTCCTCTAGCTCTTGTGAGGCTCTGCTGGGGTGGTGGACTATGGCTAGAACCCGCCATCCCTCCCAGATGCCCCGTGATCAGCTGGGCACAGGGAGAGCAAGTAGCAGCTCTGCCCCATGTGTGAGTCTCTCATAACTCCTCATTCCCCATAAACTCTCCAGTGTGATGCAAATAGAATGATCGTTGAAGTATACGAATGAGAAAGATCCTGAAAGGACCTGGTGCTAAAATACATTGAGTCTAAGGTTAAACCGCAGCGGCAGAGCCCCGTGCACCTGCACAGCCGTGGATCTGGAGTCTCTGTCTTGAGGCGGTTGGCTGTGGTGGCTGGAGCTCAGGCTCACACCCACTGAGCCCGGAGGCTAGGGAATGGGTGGACGCCCCCAATCCTTGCTCTGTGTCCAGCTGACGCAGCTGCTTGCATGGCGAGCAGACCCTAGGAGCTTTGTAGGACCACCCACCAGGCTCTGGTTTCATTATATGTTCTTGATTCTTTATTATAAATTAGTTGTCCATATATCTGTAGATTTGTGGGCCTCAATTCTATTCCAAAGATCTATATAACATATTCTTTTCCTGAAGACTATGCTACTTTAATTTTGTAGGATAATTTAAAGTCAGGGAGTGTAATATCTCCATTTGGTTGTCTTCTGCCTTAGTTTTAGCTGTTTGGTAACTTTTGTAACTTTCAAAATATTTGTTATATTATTAAGTCACTATTGCGATTTTGATAGGTATTGCATTGATTCTATATTTAACTTAGGGTTATATAGTAATTTCAAATATATTCATTCTTCCAATTAACAAGAATGGCTACCAGTTTCTTTTGTGCCTTCTACATCTGTCAAGGGTGTCTATTTTCTGTTTAGAGATCAGAGACCTTTAAGTTATTTTGTTCTGATGCAATTATAAATGAGATTTCTTTCCTTATTTTTCTTTCTACTGTATTTTTTTTCTTAAAAATGCAACACATTTTTATAGATTAGCACTGTAATGTTTTGTAGGTTTTTTGTTTTTTTTTTTTTCTTCTTTGGGTCACACCCTGCAATGCTCAGGGTTTCTCCTGGCTCTGCACTCAGGAATTACTCCTGGTGGTTTTCGGAAGACCATATGGGATGCCGGGAATCGAACCCGGGCCGGCATGGGCGCATGCAAGGCAAACGCCCTACCCGCTGGACTATTGTTCCGGCCCCTTGTAGTTATTTTCTAATTTACTATCTCTGATCTATTATTTGTATTAACTTATAATAATCTTTTATTTCTGTATGTTTCATCTGAAGTAGTGCATTTTGCTTCTTTCTTTCCAAATTAAATACATTTTACATCAATTTCTTATAAAATTTCTCTTGATAAGTCTCCCAATATTATTTCACTATAATATCATCTTTGTTATAAGTTATACTTTGGTATTAGTTTTGGTGCCTTTTTCAATATTTTGTGGACTCTTTTTTTCAACTTGAGAGTTTTTTTCAACATGTTTTGTAAGATTGGTATATTTTTGGCAAGTTCCTTTAGCTTTTTGTCTGTTTGGGAACATCTACATTTTGCCCTCATTTCTGAGAAATGGCATGTTGTAAACAGTTTTCCTAGCTGTTTTTTATTTATTGCTTGGGGGTCATACCTGGTGGTACTCAGGCTTCCGGCTTTGTGCTCGGGGATCACAAGTGGCAGTGCCTAGAGTGCTACATATCACGACGATATTGAATTCAGGTCAGTCACATACAACGCGACACTACACATCTACCCCCTACCCTCTTCCCATTGAACTATCTCCTCAAGCCATGGTGTCAGTTTTTTTTCTTTGGGTATTTGAATATATTATTACACCTTCTCCTGACTTGTAAAATGTTTGCTGAGGAGGCAGATGAAAGTAGATGAGAGTACTTTTATAAGTTAATTGCTCTCTTCCCTAACCACATTCAAGATTCATTCTTTGTCTTGCTAAATTTTCACGAGTTTAAGTTTTGCTATAGGTCAGTGAGCAATAGGGTCACAATGTTAGCTCTATGGATTTGTATATTTGGTTTCTTCCTGGGTTTAGAAAATCTTCTTTTAGTACACTATTTGTTCCTGTCTTCTTCTGAGATGCCCATTATCCATCGGTTTTTCTCCTAATGGAGTCAGGAGTTCCTCACAGTGCTGTTACTTCTTAGTCACATCTTCTTTCTCTCTTTTCTACCATCTAAGTTATTTTTAATCTTTAAACTCACACATTCAATCCTCATTTGGACTACAGTATTGTCATGGTTTTCACAGAGCTCTTTATATTTTACTTATTGAATTATTTATGTACTAACTCTATTATTTCCTTATTTAAAATTAAATTTTATTTCTGATCTAATTAATTATTTTTTCTGATGTCTGATTAGTTTTTATTTCATTTGTTTTTCTGAATTTATTTATGTAATTTTGACTTGCTTTCTAAGTTTTTTTTTCTACCTCTAAGTTTCTTTATTATTGCAACTTTGACCTATTTCATGGGGGAAATATAGTTCTTTATATCTTTGAGGTTGGGTTTTGACAAGTTAGTCTCCCCTTATAATGATGATTTGTATTGGGGTCTCAATTTGCCTTGTGTTATACATATATTTTTGTCTACCCAATATCCCACAAATTAATTTTGTTTTTTCATCATCTATCATAAATCTGTATTCATAGCTCAAAAAGCTAAACTTTTTTTTTTTGGTTTCCCAGCAGACATCTCTGAGCTTCTTTGTTTAATGTTATTAGCGAATTTCCTACTAACTTTTGAGTACGTGAGGCACATATTTACAGTTACCAAGTCAGCATGGTAAGGTGGGTTATGGTGGAGATCAATTGTTTCTAATCTGTTGGGGGTAGGAAACCAAGTCTCATTCATAGCACAACTGTTATTTCCATTTTGGAGTCCCGGACCTAGAATAGTCTGTTAGTTAGCTTCAGGATTTGAGAATAATGTTCTAATAAAGGAGGTAGACTATATTTTAGAGTTTTCTCAGTTGGTCTCTTTTCTGGAGTCCCAACCTGTGTGAAGCATCTTAATGTCTCTGTCAGTAGATTTAATTTTATTGAAAGAAATTAACTTAGAGACGCCTGAGAGAAGAAAAGAGAAAGATCCATATTCAAGAGAGAACACAGGTTACCCTAGAGTTGACTTTATTGGTTCATTACCTTCTTTCATTTAATTTATTTGATAATTTATCTTAAAGACAGAAAAATTATCAAAATGATTTTCTTTTGATTATTTTAGATTTGAATGGACAATTGAGCTATGCTTTCCTTTAAATAATCTAAAGAGAAGTATTGCTTGAGTGTTTTATGTAGTTGGGTGTTGAGCAATGAAAAGAAATGGAATTTTGATTGATGTTATAATTGGGCTTTAGAGAGTAGGATAGAGTTCGTGAACCATATGTGTCTTCTGGGGAGACCAGAAGGCTCATCAGCACATTTATAGTCCTGTTACATGAGCTCAAGTGACACTGACTCATGCATACATGGGTCTCAAGGCAACTATTTTCTCTATAAGTCATTTGTCTTTTTTTTCATTAGCTTCCAAATTCCTGGTTTCACTATGGATGATTAAAATTAAAGGCTTACTCCTAGATGAATGAATGCACTACAAATAATTAAGTGCTAAATTAATTATTTTCTTATTAAAGAAGATATATAGTCCTTTGTAATAGGCAATAATCAATTTAAAATCTTGTGGGAGATGAAATTTCAGCTATGCTTTGAATAAGATCCATAATTTGGATGTGGAGGGAAGAAAAAACAGCATTTTGGGAAGAAGTTGCAGTGTGCACCAAGTCAAAGGGGAAAACTGTATATTCCAGCTGATAGATGCAATTTGACATGAGTCAAATTATCACGACTGTAGGAAGGGTAGAACTTATTTTAGAAAGTGACAGTACAAAATATAAGCTCTAGAACAGCCTCATAATGCTACAGACTTAGAATTACTATTAATTCCTTTTCTGTTTATCTCTACTTGATTTTTCAAGTTTTTCACAATGAAGTTGCTTTAACCTTATTTTATCCCTCTCTGCTTTTGATAATTCCTTTCTCTTTTATATAGCTCTTGACATCCTGTTCTCTAATTACATAAAATAATTTTATTTGCCATTTAGTTATCCATAATAATATACTGCTTAGTTCTGCATGGTTGTTTAATTATAAATATGTTATTTATTATTCTGAGTTGATGTTTAGCTCAATATTAAATTCTTGAGATTTATCAATGTCATTACATAAAATTATAATTCATTAATCCAAATTACCTATGATATTTCACTATAACAGTGACTCCAATTTGTCCAATTTTAATTTGAATGTGATTCATTCTGTTTTATCTTATTAGACTTTAACACCTTTTACTACAATGTAGTTTTCTTCACCTAAATAGCAATCTCACTGCTTCTTCTGAATTATATATGTGTTTAGGACTCACACTGTTGAATTGTAGTGTAGGTATACATTCAATCACAGCAGTGCAATAAAGTATATACTGTTATATTTCATGTTATAAAAAACTCACACTTGTAATATATAACTATATATGTGCTATTGCAAGTACCTTCACAAAATACAACATTCTTTACAATATATAGTAAGTTTTAGCTTTTTGCTTTATGGATTCTCTAAAATATTATAATTTTTCATTATTTGAATTTCTGCATTGTTTCTTTTATTCTTTGCATTTATTGTTTTTCTATCTTCTTATAGGGGGATGTTTAGCTTGTACAATTGCTATATAAATCTCTAAATATTACACCAGCTGGATGAATATATTTGGCTATTTAAGTATTTTATTATGACTATTTAGATATGATATATATAACCATTTACTACTTTTTATTAGTTTTTCATTTTGATCTGTGAATCATTTCAAGTATATTTGTTAATATATTTACAGAGCCTTTCTAGTTATCTTTATTTAATTTATTATTGTTATTATTGCATTGTAATCAGATAACATGTTCTATAAATATAAATTCTGTGAAGTTTATTGTGATTTTCTTTGGTGCACAGAACTTGAAAAAAAATTCCAATAATGTATACATGCTGGAATGGATTATGTGATATTCAGTTACTATAATTCAGTGTTATCCCTTTATTCCTCTCTCTTACATTCATTTCAAGAAAAACAAATTTTGAATTAACTGATTTGTCAGTCCATCATACATTTATATTAAAACATCTACTGTGATTGTTGAATTAACTTTTTTTCATATTGCTTTTTCTATTTTATGCATCTTGGCAAAATATTATAGGTACTTATAACAATTTTATTATGTTTAGGGGATTAAATATTTGTAATTACTTTTTACTGTGGCAATTATTTATTTGTTTGTTTGTTTTTTAAGACACCGTGATTTATTAAGATACCATGATTTACAAATTTCTTCACAGTGCAATTTTCACAAGCATTCATTGTTCAATACCAGTCCCACCACCAGCATGCCCCTACTGTTAACAAAGGCCACTGCCACCCACCCATTCCCTATCCCAATGCCAGCTCCTCTAGCTGGCTGCAACCACATTGATCATTGCAATGATCAATATGGGAAAGGTCCTCTCACAGAACTGACTCTAACCTGGGTTGTTAAGTTAACATGGCACGCTGCCGCAAAGCAGCCACACACCTCAAGAAGGAGCTGTATCAGTTGTGCCTCTGGTTATTCTCCCTGGAGAGTTACTGATCAGTCCTGATTCCTGGTTCATGGTGAGTGGCTTCTGCCTTGCCCCTTGTAGGTAAGCCCACTGGGTCACTGGAGGTGGGGAGGGATTGGAAGGGGCAGGCTTCAAGCCCGGTTGGTGTGCCCACAGCAACCCGTGATTACTGACCTGAGAAGTTGTAATGAAACTGGCCAGGGTCGGAGCCAGTTTTTCCCTCTCATTGCTTCACGGGCAGCTTGCTGCAGGATGAACTGTATCAGTTGCACCTCTGGTCATTCGCACATGAGAGTTACTGAACAGTCTGGTTCATGGTCGGTGGTGAATGGCATTTATGCTACTCGTAGGCATGCCCCTGTGTCACTGGAGGAGGGGGAATGAGAGGAGAGGCATCAATACCAGCTCCAAGCCCAACTGGCAGGCCCACAGCAACCTGGATGATTACTGGCCCTAGAAGCTGTAATGAAACAAACCAGAGACAGCCAGTTTCCCCCTCCGGTTGCTTAATGGGTAGCTCAGAGCAGGAAGGAGCTGCATTAGTTGCGCCTCTGGTCATTCTCCCCAGAGATATGCTGATCAGTCTTGGTTCATGGTTGGTGGTGAATCTATGGTGGCAATTCTTATTTTTATTTAATAACCGATTTTTTTAAATCTGAACTTAGTAGCAATTAAATTCCTTGCATTAATTAGGTTTTTTTTTTTTTTGCTTTTTTGGGTCACACCCGGCGATGCTCAGGGGTTACTCCTGGCTCTTTGCTCAGGAATTTCTCCTGGTGGTGCCCGAGGAACCACATGGGATGCCGGGGATCGAACCCCGGCGGCCGGAAAGGCCAGCCGGTTGCAAGGCAAACGCCCTACCCACTGGGCTATAGCTCCGGCCCCCTCATTAATTAGTTTTTAAAAAATTTCTATCTTCCTCTATTTTGGTTTTCTGCTTTTTGTTTTTTTAGAGACCTCACAAACACAACTCATGAGGTCCAGAATCTACTCCCACTGATATTGCTAAAACTTGCTGGCTAGTTCAGTGTGCAGTCCCAGTGGAGTAGTGCCATTGTGGCCCAACTGTGCTGAGGGCCATCAAGGCCACCTGGATAATTCTTGAGTAACATAGCTTCCACAGTTACACCAGGTACTTGCAGGATGTGTGATGCTGGTTTTGAACATATATCTCTGCACATCCAATGCAAGTACTCCTGCAAACTTAGATATTTTCCCAGAACTTTCCTTAATTTCTGATCTAAGTGTATTTATATCTGAATATTGCAATCAGTATAACAAGCACTATCTTGTTGGTACTAAAAATTATCAATGTTGGTTTGGAGTGATACTACAGGGGTTAGGGCACTTTCTGTGCATGCACTGAACTGGGTTTGATCCCTGGCCCACTATATGAGCCCCTGAGTTCACTAAGAATGATCTCTTAGTACAGAGCCAGGAGTGAGCTCTGAGCACCACCAGGTATGGCCCCCAAACAAAACAAAGCAAAAAGAAATGATCATTCTTAATCCTTTATTTATTTTTATTTATTTATTTATTTATTTATTTATTTATCTATTTATCCATTCATTCATTCATTTATTCATTTGTTTATTTTTTTGCTCTTTGGGTAACACCCGGCAATGCTCAAGGGTTACTCCTGGCTCTGCACTCAGGAATTACTCCTGGCGGTGCTCGGGGGACCATATGGGATGCCAGGGATCGAACCCAGGTTGGCTGCATACAAGGAAACGCCTTACCCGCTAAACTATCGTTCCGGCCCACTCTTAATCCTTAAGCCTAACTGTTAACAGAGAGGCTAGTGTCAACAAAGTGCCCTAAACAGCTTCTAGATAGTAGAGGAGTGTAGAAGGGTGGTGCCACATCCTATTAAAGATATAAACAAAGGGATTAATCTCTTCCTCTGAGATTATCTGTGGTGTAAAACACTGGAGAGAGTGGAGAGAGAGAAGGAAGGAGGGGGATTGGTATAAAGTAATACATGCTAATTTCATGGGCTTCATGTAATCTAGATGGTTCCACAAGGTCCTTCTTATTTATTATCTGCACCAGGGTGATTCTGGGTATCTTGTTCTCCATATACTGAAAGTGTCACACTTGCCTGCTTGAGGGCAAACTAGTATGATCCTTCCTATAATCTTAAACAATAGTCTCAACTAGTCTCAATGTAGCCAGGGTGGTAGTCTCCTGGTAAATAAATTGTCCCACGCTGGGTGCAGTGGGTATAAAGAGGAGCTGTGCCCAATCCAGATAACATAGCATTCTTAGTAGATGTATAATAAGTCAGAAGTTATTCAGAGTCAAGGTGACTTCTGTAACTGCCACACCCTCTATCAGTGTTTATATAGAAGAGAGATCTCATTAGGATAAACCTTGGCTTAAGAACATGTAAATAGATTAAGCTGTGAGTGGATAAAACAACAAAGCTCTCAAGCTAGCTAAGCGCGTCATCCTACAGTGGTCTAGGGGACCCAAATGTCTTTTCCTTTGATTCTCAGCCAACTAAGGAACATGATTCAATGCTGGGATCCCAAGATGCAGTGTTGCTTGGGCCTGGAGTTAGTGGAGACCAGTAGGTTCACTCTAACAGTACTCAGTGTACCTTGTGGTCCCCCTGACTTAAATGTAACCATGTTGTTTGCATTTTTCCTTTCATCTAAGACCTGCTATCTGGGATTCTTTCACATATTTTGGTGTTGATTTCATGGAATTTTGCTTGAAGATAAATTTCAGTGTTTTTTTTTTTTTTTTTGTCCAAAATTTCTATAAGTAAGCCTTATCCTGAGATATGCCAATTGGGTATGGTTGGGAAATAGAATCTATTAGAAAATATTATTTCCTTCTAAGTCTAAATATTGCTGCTGAGAGCTCTGTCTAGAGAGCTCTGTCTACTTTATACTGACTTTTAAAAAACTATATTTTGCTTCTCGTTTTAAGAGATCTTTTCATGATTTTCAACTTCATAACATTATTTAGTATAAATAATTTTAAAAACTGTCCTGTATCTGGGTATCACAAATCTGTAATTTGGGTTCTTTATTAAAAATAAAACTTAGGGGGCCGGAGCGATAGCCCAGCAGGTAGGGCGTTTGCCTTACACGTGGCCAGCCTGTGCCGGCCCGGGTTCGATCCCGGCATCCCATATGGTCCCTTGAGCACCGCCAGGAGTAATTCCTGAGTGCAGAGTCAGGAGTAACCCCTGAGCATCGCCGGGTGTGACCCAAAAGAAAAAAAAAAAAACCTTAGGTTTTTTTTTTCTTTATTCAATTTCAAGACTGGAGACAGATAATTCTTGTAGTTTATAAGATTCTAGAATTATCAGTGGATCCCTTTAATGATATCTGCTCCAGTTTTCAAACCTGTGGTTTTTTCTCAAATTTCTGTGATTTTTATAACAAATTAGAAGATTTTTCTTTTATGCTTGACTGATTTTAGTAAAATCAGCCCTGTTGGGGCTGGAGTGATAGTCCAGTGGTTAGGGAATTTGCCTTGCATGTGGCTGACCGGGTACAATTCCCAGCATCCCATATGGTCCCCTGAGCACTGCCAGGAGTAATTCCTGAGCGCAGAGCCAGGAGTAATCCCTGAACATTGCCAGGTATGACCCAAAAAAAAAAAAAAGACAAGCATCTTTTACAACAGATAAACAAAATTGTCATTAATTTCTCATCTCCCCCTTTTGAAAGCCATAATAAAACAATATAAAAATCCATTATGTAGATTGTGGAGGTAAGAGAACAATGACTACCCTTGGCTGATTATATTATAAATTTCTAGCACAATGAAAATCTTATAAATGTTTATTAAAAAGTAAACATAAAGCTATCATATGCTCCAACAATTATTTTTCTGGAAAAATAAATGAGGAAAACAAAAACATATAGAAGATATATCTGTACTTTCATGTTAATAGCATTATTTGCAATCAAAGGTAAGCTAATTCTATATTGACAGATAAATGGATAAAGAAACTAGGGTAAAGAATAAGGGTAATGGAATACCATTCAGTCATAAAAAGTAAATTTAACATATATGAATATATATGCATTGATTTTATATATGTATGCTCTCTCACTTATATGTGATATATGCATGATCCCATATACGTGACATCATATACACAAACAAGACTCATAGAAAAAGAAGTAACATCTATGATTTTGAGTTTAAAAGTTGTGAAAGATATTAAAAGTAATAAATATCCAGTTATTATATATGTATATGCATATGTTATCTACAGTCCTCATGTTGTTGTTATAGACATGTAATATGTGTCTACAGTCATCATGTTGCTATACGTTATATATAATAGACACATATATGTTATCCACAGTCAACATGTTGTTTATTCTATACACGTATATGTAATATATATTACTTAATATATATATTACTTATATAGAATATGTAGCTATATTATTATAGCTACATATTAACAACTATATTAATAGTTAACAACAATTAATAATAGTTGATTAATATATATTAATATAGTTGTTCTATATATATAGAACAACTTGACTCTAGGTAACACAATATGCGGCCGACCCAGGTTCTATCCCAAGCTTCCCATATGGTCCCCTGAGCACCACGAGGAGTAATTCCTGAGTGCAGAACCAGGAGTAATCCCTGAGCACTACCAGGTATGACCCAAAAATCAAAAAAGAAAAAGACAAAAAAAGACAACAAGGAAAGTTGAAGAGAATAAATCATAAGATTTCTCATCATAAGTGTTAAAAATATCCTTTTATACTTTATATCATATCCTGAGCATGGATTTTAGCTTAAAATATTATGGTTATCATTTCATTACATAGGACTCAGATTATCATTACAAATATTTTAAGCTTACACTGTGAAATAAATATATTATATTTATTTTAAAAATGCACGGGTTATTCGTAAAATTTTTATTATCCTTATAATAAATATTCACTTCATTAAATGTAGCAAAATATAGTAAAAAATAAATGAATAACAAAACATAAAACAAAGTAGAAATATTTGACAGTAATTTGTGTTTAAAGATTATCTAAACTCAACAATCTTTTTTATTGCATTTAAAATATTAGTTTGTTAGTTTGCGTGTGCATTTTAAACTATTTGCTTAATACTTGACTAAGTAATAGAATATGTGTAATAGAGAATCTAATTCATATATTAACATATACAAGATGGTCAGACTTCTTTGTCAAGACCATGAACAAATGGTTTGAGGCTCTTCGTATTCCTGAAGCAACCAGATGCCATTGGGCTACACTGGCACGTAATAGGGTCAAATGGAAATATTACTGGCGCCCGCTCGAGCGAGATGTCAAGTGATCAAGTGATCAATATCAACTGATAAAATATTTATTTAATGAACTAAATTGAGGGAATACATTGGCACATTTAAAGGAATAAGTCCTTACTCTACTGGACCTTATACTTTAGCCAACAATTGGCAACAATAATGAAGTTGGTTGGTTTAAAAATTAATATCTGTACCTATTTATTCATTACTCAATGGGAGACTATCTCTCTATTAGATCACCAAGAATAAAGAATATCATAATAGGGAAAACTGGGATCTACAAGTATCTACATTTAATAAATATTGTATTTAATTCCACCCCTAGGTATGGAACCTAGGAGTGGAAACACAAAAATACTAATTTGAAAAGGTAAGTGCACACTCAGTTTATTGTGGCACTGTTCTTTGTAACTAAGACCTGGAAATACTCATATGTTTGAGAATAGATAAAGATAAAATAAAAATGATATACTTAAACATGGATCATTCAGTTATTAAAAAGATGAAAACTTATCTTTGCTACAACATAGATGAAATAGGAGAGGTGATACTAAGTGAAATGTCAGAAGAAAAGAAATAACAGAGGATTTCACATGTAATGTTATGTATAAACAAAGAAAGGGAAGCAGAAAGTACCCAATTAAAACATATCCTTAGTCTCTGACCAGAGAATTGAAAATATTAAAAGGTGGTGAGTGAACTGAAAAGTACGCTATATTGTGGTGGTGTGCTACTTAGCTGGTAGGTGTGTTATGGAAACACTGTAGTTCTGAAACATATAAACATTGACACTCAGAAACCAATAAAAAATAAATTAAAAAAAAATGTTTTCACATACCTAGAAATTCTGTCAACCCAGTTGTAAATACTATACAGATGCTGTTCAGTTCTCTCTCTTGAGAAGCCTATTGAATACATATGTCTCCCACACTCTACATTTGTATCTTAATTCATGGACACTGTATATCCAGTCTAATATGGGTGAACAAAGAAAAGCCAGTTATAACTTTGGTGTGTAGAACCTGCTGATATGATTTGGTCATCTCTACAGCATGCTATAACATTTATCATTCGTTGAATGATCACTTGATCACTTGACATCCTGTTATTCATCAATCTGCTAGAGGGGGCAGGTAACGTTACCATTTTTTCCCTGTCAAGTGCCAGTGTAACTCAATGACACCTGCTTGCTCCAGGAATAAGAAGAGTCTCCAACTGATTGTTAAGGATCTTGATGAAGAAGGCTGACCATCTTGTAAGTGGGTGGCTATGTGATCTTTTGACATCCTGTGGGATCCAGTCAGTAATGGCTCTAGTCCAGTGGTCATCTCCAAGTTGCCTTACATGTCCAGCCCATCTGATTTTCGATATCTTGGCAAAGGCAACGCCCTGATTCACGATTGTCACCGGAGGTCAGAACTCCGGATTCCTACTGTCACTTGAGTGAGACATGATATTTCAAGCATAGCTCTTTTGGTTCCTCTTTGGGAGACCTGAATAGCATTCTCATCCTTCTTCCGTAGGGCCCAGGTCTCTGATGTGTATGTTAATGCAGGGAGAACAGTGGAGTCGAAGAGATGTGCCTGGAGCTTTATGTTCTTTGTTCTTTTAGCTAGTTCTCGGACACTCTTCGAGGAATTCTATGCAGCGCTCTTCCTCCTGGCAGCTCAGGTTTTAGATCATTCATCATGTTGAGTCTCTATCTACGTACACATAACTGCTGCATTCAGGGATGTTTGTTCCTTTGATAGTGAATGGAGCATCTTGAACTAGTTTATTTTTCATGAACATTGTTTTGCTGAGATTCAGCTGTGTACCTATCTTTCCACATCCAGGGTCGAAGTTAGCCAGCATTTGTGCCTCTTGACTAATGTTTATTGCTATTAGAACAATGTCATCAGCGAAGCACAGGTGGTGTAGTTGTGGACCATCTAACTTCACTCCCATTATTTCCCATTCTAATTGTCGCATGACATTCTTGAGGGTGGCACTGAAGAATTTCAGGGAAATGGTATCACACTGCAGAACCCCTCTTTTGACATCAGTGATCACTTCCTTGTAGAATGGTGAGATCCTGGTGGTAAATCCATAATACAACTCTTGATGTATTGAGTTTGAATGCCCTTTTTAACTAGGGCTTCGATGACCACTTCAGTCTCATCCGAATCAAAGGCTTTCCTTAAATCAATGAATATTAGACACAGCGGCATCTTGAACTCCTTACAAACCTCAATAAGTTTGGTTACCATGTGGATATGGTTGATTGTACCGAATCCTTTTTGGAAGCCAGCTTGCTCGCATGGTTGTCCTTCATCTAATGTTCTGCTTATCCTGTTCAAGATGACTCAAGTGAACAACTTGTAGATGATGGACAACAGGCAGATCAGGTGGTAGTTGCCAATGTTGTGGATGTCTCTCTTCTTGACTAGTAGAACTGTCCTCTGGATTTCCACTGTGAGGGAACCTTGCATTCCTACAGGCAGCATGTGAAGAGCCGAGTCAGTGCATTGATGAGTACTGATGGCAGATTCTTCAGATGTTCGGGTCTGACTTTGTCTGGGCCAGGTGTTGTTTGCTGCTTTACTGACCAACTGGCATATAGGATTTCAGAAGAGAGAATGTTGGGAACGACGTATCCATCCTGCGAAATTTGGTATGCGGGCAGGTAGATGTGGCTATCAAAGAGATCCGAGTAGAAGTCACGGATCATCTTCTCCATTGCCTTTCTGGAAGATGTGATAGATCCATCAGGATGTTGGAGGGCAGTCATCTTGGTCTTGTAGTTGGCGAAGGACAGGTGGATGTTGCAAATGCTTTTCCCAGATTGTGCTCCATCAGCCAATATGCTGCTCTTCTCTCTTTGAGGTCTTCCTTTGTCGCTATTCTGCTCTGATTTCCAGATTGGACATTAGCTTGTGGTTGCCTGAGGCTCGCACCTTGTCACATTGGCGAATGAGCTCGAGAGTTTTTGAAGATAGAAGTCCTATTGTGGCTCTCTCTCTCTCTCAGTGTTCTTTGCACAATCATGGAGGTGCTGAGGCAGTAGGTTGTATTCTTCGTAGATGTCATCAATGATGACATCTTCCAAAATGGTGCCAAAGAGTTCCCAGTTGGTTGTCATTCTGAGAGTTCTCCTCTTAAACTATGCAGCCATTTTTTCCTATTCTGTGAAGTAGAATTTTGCATGAAGGAGATGGTGGTCCGATCCTATTTGGAATTTTGGGACTACAGCGACATCAATCTGGCAAAACTGTCAATTGGATATGATGTGGTCAATTTCATTTTGGAACTGTCAACCAGGAGATTTCCATGTCCAACGTTTAGATTTGTCTTCTGGAACTGTGAGTTACTATGAATGGTCTTGGTCGACATGATGAACTTAGATAGTCTCTCACCCTGCCTGTTCCATTCTAGGCCATGGGTCCTGATGAGGGAGTTCTTCAGCCTATTGTCTTGGTCCTATCTTGGCAATAAAATAACTATGATGTTGTAGAAGGTGTTGTCTTCTTTATAGAACTCCTCCAGTTTCATGTAGAATTTCTCAATTTCTTCTTCCTTGTATGTGGATGTTGGTGCATAGACATCGAAGATAGAACTGCCAGCAATGGACCACATCTATTCAAGTGTAATTGTCTAATTTGATTTGTTAGATGCTCAAATGAATCAATGCTCATGGCCAGGTTTGTGTTGACAAGGACACGGACACCACTGATGCCTCTTTCGCCGCATCTGCCGAGGAACAGTTCTCCTCCGGTGTCAAATATGGCATGATGTGATTAATGCCTTCTTGTCTCAGTCAGATCAATGATGTTGTACTTGATCTTTTGCACTTGCACCATCAAGTCCTCGATATATGCTTCCAGTGCCAGCATACGTCCATTAAAAGTACAGACAATCATTTTAGTCCTTCTTTGTTTTGGCAGCCTAGTTTTGTCCTGAGATTTTATCAGCCTCTTTTTGCCTGTCCTTCTTAGCGCTGCCATATTAGGGCTCTTTCAGGGTCAGGGGATGGGATCCTTTATTTTTACTGGTTTTGGCATATCAAATACACGAAGGACAGCTTGCCAGGTTCTGCTATGCAGGCAGGATACACTCAGTAGCTTGCCAGGCTCTCTACGAGCTGTGGATAGGATACTCTTGGTAATTTACAGATGAATTGTGCAACCAGCAAGCGGCTGTGCAACAAGGAGAGCTGGTAGTAGCTCTGCCAGGTGTATCTGTGATATGAATTGAGTGATATGAATTGAGATTAAATAACTTCCTATGTGTCTTATTTGATAACCTATGAGACTAAATCTGTTTACCCTCCTTCAACATTACATGAACACAGAAATTTTAATAAAGATATTTACCCACAGTTATCCAACTCCTTTGCCTTACTTTGAGAAAAAACCCAGTGTTTTCCATGAGCCATCCTGCACCATTATGGGTGTTCTCCTTTGGGAACGGTAAGTAACAAAGCTTTAAAATTATAGTTTCTCTGATTTGTCTCTTCCCCTGTCTGCTTCATCACATAGCTCACCCAATGGAGCATAGTCAAAAATCACATCCAATGTTGCATTTGCCTATAACATTGACAGTCCCTTGCCTCTGATACTCAGATGTAATCTGTATTCCATTAACAGACTGAAAGTTATTCACAATTCATGTAATTGGACTTTAAACTTAAAATCCAAAGAACTGTGTCTTAAGAAAACTGCTACTGGTGTTTAAAAAATATATTTAATTTAATTATTGGCTCACAGAGAATGGAGTTTATTTAATCAGATTCATTAAAAGCTTATGTTTCCCCCTTAAAAAAGCACCCAACAATGCATATATAAAAGAAAACAAGCAATAGAATAAACAAATGTGTGTTACTTTCTTACAGAGTGGTGTGAGATGATAAGGAGGAATTTTCTATATATTCTCCCTGATAAATATGTTGCCACATAGATCTAATCTTACAGCTCTGACATCCCAAGGTTACATTTTAAAATTCAGAGATTCTATCCCTGACAGTTTGTCTGCATTTACAACTGCTTAGTTTTGTTTACTTTCTATAAAATTTCTCTTACCATGTAGCAAGATAACTATTGTATTATGAGCTTGGTTTGAAATGGATTCTATTTAAATGTTAAAAATTAACTTTGCATATGTTTGATTTCTGACTTTCACAGCATCTTTGTCTTCCTCTAATTTATCCAACTGAAGTTTTTATTCCAGGATTATATTAGATACACTAAACATTCTGTGTATTATGGAGCAAGCCCATTTCTAATTTAAGAGTTTAAAATCAGTTTTAATATCTGGTTAGATAGTAAATTTGTTACATGAGCCTAAAAGTTAGTCTTGCCAGTACAGCCAAACCTTAAGGCATATTGAACTGCATTTATGTTTTAAAGGATATATACTTAATTCAAAGTTTCCATTTTTGGTTGTGATTGGCTGCTAAAAGAGATGGTAGGGACAGGAACTGGAGCAATAGATATTAGTTAGGGCATTTATTTTGCATGCTCCTCACCTTGTTTGATCCCCTGTACTCCATGGGGTCCGCTGAGCTGGTCAGGAAAGATTTCTGAGCACAGAATTAGGATTAAGCACACCAGCAGATATTGTGTCCCAAATAAAACAAAACAGAAAAAGAAGAGTGAATCTAAAGTATGTGTTCAATTGAAATTCAGGGAATATCCTTAAAACTGTGCTCTTTTCACTCCTTCATATCTTCTTTTGCTTCTGGAGAACAATCACATCAGAAATTACAGGTCCATGGTTGCCTCTTGGAACCGAAGGTGATAATGCTGCAACAGTCTCAAAGCCTGTAGGGATGGTGACTCTGGGTGAGTCATTCAACTTTCCTCCAGAAACTAAATGGATGATATTATCTTTATGTCGGAACTGATTGAAGGAAAGACAGGAATTGTGAGTTTCTTCTAAGGTGGGGATTCACTATGGTACAATAAAGGAATTTGAGTATATTTCTCTAGACCATATCAGCTCAGTGTAGATAGTAGAAACCATAAAGTAAACAGTTCTTAGCTTTTTTAAAAGACATTTAAAATAATTTTACATTTGAAGTAATGTCACTTATATATTTATCAACAAGTAAATCACTATAGAGTTGTAGAGTAAATTCTTATTTAATTCTTATTTTCTGTTGAAAACTTTTTTCATCAGAAGGAAATAAACTTATATTTTTCTCAAATTGTTTCTTTTCCTATCGTATGTTTTCCCTGTCATATGGATTATTCTATTACTATAATATGTTTTAGGTTTTCAATATGCATTTGAGGTACAGGGGTTGGGGTCACATCCAGTTTCATTCAGATCTTATTCCTGGCTCTGTGCTTAGTAACCATTCCTGGCAATGTTAAGGGAACCATATGTTGTCCTGGGTAATGAACCCCGGTTGGTCTCATTTAAGGGAAGTGCCTTACTAGCTGTACTATTCCTTAGGTCCCTCACTTTGTTTTTTTTTAGCAAATAATGTTGATAAAATATATTAAAACTTTTCAAAAGTAATATTTTAGGAAGTTGAGCTCATTTTATGTATTAAAACTTGTTCAGTTTCTCAATTATTTTAACCTTTTCACCTTCTGTTAGTCAAAAGTAATAAAGTACTGTTTCACAATTATAATTTTCAAACTTTTACCACAACTTAGCATGTGAATTTCATTGACAGTTGGTTTGAATTTTATATCCTGTTCATTGCAAGTTCTCTAAAAGGTGATATCCAAAAATACAAAATTCAATAAAAGATGTGTGAAGAATAAATGCCACTTGATTTCGGTATTTACTTTGTGATGGAATTCTCACTTCATGTTTCTTGAAGCAGATTCCTCTTTTCTAAATGTTGCATTCCTAAAATAAACATGTAAACAATGAAATGAAGATGAGAAATGTGCAGACTGAGAGTTTCAAGAGAAAACTTACTAGGTGGATATGTTATAATTTATAAAGACTAATCCCTCATCACTAATGTTACCTGAAAGCCCTTTTTTTTTGGGGAGTGGATAGGATTTGGGCCAGACATGGCAGTACTCATGGCCTGCTCTTGGCTCTGCGCTTAGAAGTCATTCCTGATGGTGCATTGGAAGGCCAAAGGTAATACTGGACTTACTTAACTACCATGACTGCATGCAAGGCAAGCTCATTACACCTCCTGTACTCACACTCTGGCCGCTTAGGCCCTATTTCTAGTGTGACTACTTAAATTATAGATTTTAACCACAGGATTACTTTAAGATGCAGATTTACAACAGATACTGCTAAATTTCAAATCTAAAATGTTCCAAAGGAAAGCAAACTATTTCACCATTTAAGATATATACAATGTAGGAACAAAAGCAGCAGTACACACACACACACAATTTGTGCTTTCATCATCAAAGGCATATCTTATTATTTTAGGGATGAATGGAGAAAGGCCTCTGCATTGTTGGCTGCTTTTTCCAACCTCTGACTACATTGAGAGTTCTGATTATTTCTTCCTATTATTGATTTTTTGAATAATCAAACCCTACATGTAAAATTAATTTCCTCTCTTCACTCAAAATATTTGGAAAGAACATCTAAAGGGTTGGCTTGAATGTGGGTGTTGGAAGAAGCTAAAAAGTAAGGCAGCTGACAGGCCATCCTCTCATATACATTTCAGTCTCTCTTAAACTCCCAAAACACTCATTCTAGATTATAAAAATTTTAAAAATTCATATTAGAATGAAAAAATATGTGAATTAAAACTTTTGTAACAGTGTAAAAACAATGACTGCTGTGTATTATATACGTACTCTATAAATACTTGTCGAATAAGCAAACATCTCTGAAATAGATAAGTGAATGAAATATATCTGACAGGGTCTATGGAGATAGTATAACAGATAAGGTGCTTGCCTTGCATGTGGCTAAGCAGGATTCAATCCCTGACACCCCATATAGTACCCTGAGTCAATCAGGAGTGATTCATGAGCACAGAGCCAGGAATAAGCATTGATTACTTCCAGGAATACACACAATGCACACACACATGTATATGATGATTATGTGTAACTGGAAGTACACAAGTATAAATGAATATACATATGCATATATATGAATATATTTTTATGTATATATCTGCAACTTTACATATGTACATATGGGACGCTCCCTTTGTTTTGGATGCTCAAATGCCCTTTTTATCACATTTTGTTATAATGAATAACAGCATTAGAGTTCAAGTCATTAGTAAAGGCAAAGATCTTAGGTTCTTCCAGCCTTACATAACATTTTTAACAATTACAGTTTCCAATAGGTGCTCAGAGCTAATAGAACTGCTCCCATGCTGTCAGCTGTGAACCAGAGACACAGATACACTGGCAGAGCTGCTACCGGTGATCCCTGTGCTTGGCTGATTATGAGGCATCCAGGAGGGAGGGTGGGTTCTAGTCCTGGCACATCACCCTAATAGAGCCTCAGAAAAGCCAGAGGAACCCCCACACCATGAAGGCATCCATTTTCAACATCCGAACTCCACAGCTCATCAGAGGTCCACTAAAGATAGAAGCCTATCTCAAACCTGGCTCATCAGAACTCCACCCTATAGAGAAGCTGATTTCAAGCCCAGGTATGCAGGTCTTGGTGGCAAATGTCACCAGACTTATGTGGAGATGGAGCTGGGGTCCATTTCCCCCACCTCTGTCCTGTCCAGGAGGCCCGGTGGACCTGTTCATGAACTGCTCCCAGCTGTCGCCTGTGAACCAGAGACACAGATACATAGGGAAGAGCTGCTACCAGCACTCCTGGTTGTGCATAACCTCTTTGTGGCTGTGCCTTACATCAGTAAATGCAAGAACTGAGAGCTTTCCTACTACCGAGAGTATCCCACCTGCATGACAGAGTCTGGCAAGCTACCCATGTCTTTTTTGATATGCCCAAAACAGTAACAATAATAGACCTCATTCTTGAGCTCTTGACCTGAATGAACGATTTGAGGCTCTTCGTGTTCCTGGAGCGAGCACATGCCATTGAGCTACACTAGCACATGACAGTCATGAACAGAGACTTTACTGGCACCCTCTCCATCAAATAGATGAACAGGAAGAAAACTGATATAAGACAAGTGAATAGATGCTCAGAATATACATATAAAAAATATCAACTTCAAAAAATTTTAGATATGCTGCTTATCATGAAAGTCAGAGAAGGTTTAGAGAAGCTGGCACTGGAGGAGAAGAAACAAATGTAAAACGGGGATGAAGGTGAATATAAATGAGAGCACACAAAGGTCAGGAAAGAAACTAAATACATGCTAACAATAAGAATCGCTTTTGTCAGCCTGATGAAAGTGTATTTCTATAAATACAAATCCAATCCATCCCTGGAAAAAAAGTCAGGATTTCATTTCTTAGGATCTAGTTGTTGTTGTTATTATTATTATTATTATTATTAGTTTATATATTTGTTGTAACCGCAACCACTGCCCCACGAGTCTCCTTGAAGAGATGTGTTCCCTGCCTTGGTTTCCTCTGTGTTCACAGGACTTGGAATTCTTTCTTGCCTGATTCCCAGGCTTTTGTCATGATCAATGAGAGAATCAGTGTGAAGGTATTTAAGAATAAAATACTGATATCCATGAAATATGGCTTACCTGAGAACTGAAAGCAGTAATTATAAAGATACTACTTTTAGCAATGTTTAAAGAAAAATAGTTGAACAAAATGAGAGTATCAACAAACAATAATGGAACTGAAGAATGAAATAACTAAAATTAAAGTTCATAAAGAGCATTAGTTGTAAATATGTGAAGTAATACAGCTCATGGGTAATTATCCAGTCAGAGGAATAAAGAGAAAAAAGACTGTGAAGGAAGCCTGAGAGGGTCAGAGAATGAGACAGAAAAGGAAAAAAAAAAAAGAGATTTCTGTCTTTAATGACCTAAATCTTTAGGTGGGTTCTAGCCCTGGCCCGTCACTCCAGCAGATTCTCTCAAGAAGCCAGTCAACTCCCCACCCAGGAGGACTGCCTTTTCCACATCTGGACTCCCCTCTCGTCAGGACTCCACCCAGCAAAAGAGCTGATCACAGCCCAGGCGCGTGCAGCCTCTTGAGCCACTCATTTCATCAATAAATGCTGGAGATCAGAGGTGACTACAAGAGTATGCCACCTGCACGGCAGAGCCTGGCAAGCTACCCGTGCCGTATTTGATATGCCAAATACCAGTAACAATTATAGACCTCATTCCCATGACCTGATGGAATGGTTTGAGGCTCTTTATGTTCCTGGAGCAAGCAGATGCCCTTGGGCTCTACTAGCACTCATGACATATGGAGATGTTACTGGTGCCCGCTCAAGCAAATCGATGATTGTTGCAGGACTCCTCTAAGAGCCCCCTTCATCTACCTTAGAAAAGTTTTTCCAGGCAGATCTTAGCTCGAGACATTAGCATATAAAAGGGCCTAGGTGAGGTGCTGGGAGAGATTACCTGAGGGCATTTGACCCTCCCTGCTTTCCATAACAGTGGGAGGGAGGTCTGAGTTGCAGGGGTATAATACTAGCCTGCTTCCTCTGTCGCACCCTTCTTTTTGGGCTCTCTCTTTGTGAGCCCTCACCCTTCTTGGGAGTCTTGTCTTTGTCTCCCTCTTTACAGGGCCTTTACACGTGGTGGCCGCCATCTTGGCCTACACATGACTGGGGTTCTAGCCTGGAATCCTAAGCACCGGGCTTTTCCTTTTGCTGATTTGTATGCCTGAACCTGTGATAAGTAAAGCCTTTTAAAACTGCATCGGATTCCTGAATTTTCATCCATTCCTCGCCCGGCTTCGAAGGTAGAAGGGAACTCGCTTCCCAGCACTGTTGGGGACCCCGGCAGAGCTCCCTGACAGATGATGAGCGGGAAGACAGTGATCTATATTTTCAAACTCCTATTTTACACATGAGAATACAGAGGCCTAAAACCAAAGGGAAGTAAATGAAGAGCATCTTTTAAAAAAAATGGTTACAAATTGAAATTCTTGAGTTCACTTAGGCCATTTCTCACTTACTAAGTTTTATTCAAGATGTGCTCTAAAAACTTCAAGTCCAGTCTTTGATTGTCAATGGATCCAATTTAGCAAAGTTGAGAATAATTTTATGCAGTAGTGATTTTATATCTATGAATAACCAGCAAGGGAGGAAAAAATGATGTTAACCTAAAGAAATAATGGCATCTTTGGCTCACAAATCATACCAGTGGTTGCCACTAGATGATTTGTCATAAAGATTCCTCTTATACATCCAGAAGTTTATAAACACAAAACCTTAACCTTTTTAAATCCATCCAAATTTTCCTTTCATTCTGAATTCTCAGGGGCCATTTCATCCTCTCCTTTTTAAAAGAATAATAGTATTAGAGTTCAAGACAAATAAAGTCAAGAACCATAGTTTCTCTCAGACTTCTATAACATTCTTTACAGTTGCAGGTTCCTAATAGATGCACAACAGTTAGATGAATGAACACAGGGAACACTCTGTGTTCATTCAAAGCTATAAAGATGATTATTGAGAGCCTCTCTCTGACAGAGCTTTCATTTTCTCTCAGATAACTTGCAGAAGATAAAAATACAATGTCTAATCTGCATGCATTTGAGTATAAAACCCATCCTAGTAGTAGGATACTATAAAACTAAGACAAAACCTGTGTAAAACTATAAAATAAATTAGAATCTGTAGAGACTTTTAAAGTAATTTTATGTCAAAATTATCACAGACACAAATGAATTTCTATGAATTAGAAAGCTATATGACTTTGATGTTTAAATAGAAATCTAGAGGGAAAATTACAAGAGGAAAATCATATCAATGATTTATAATGCAAAGCAACTATTGCCTGATATAAAAATATACAGCAAGTTAAAATAGTGTGCCAGAGAAAGTGAGAAGACAAAGTCTTCATATGATTTTAAAGCAAACTCTAAATAAAAAAGGAGGCAAGGTTTTCATTTCTGGCCAAGAAGGAATAAAAATGGCCTGGAACCTGCTCACCGACTTGAAATAACCACAACAGTTACCAGAAATATCTAAAAAAGTTTTCAAGATATTAGACACTAAACAACTAAAATAAATGATTCTTGAGATACTGGAAACACTGTCCTCCTGTCCTGGATTTTCTTAAGTCTCGGACTATGGCCACAAGGACAGACCCACTGTGCTCAGTACCTTACCGTTAGCTGGGAATCTGACCTTGCCTGTACCTGAGTTAGCCTATGCCTCTGAGTCCTGCCTGTTCCTGCCCCTGGGCCCTGCGGGTCTACCTATACTGGACCCTGTATCTCAGATGTTGTACTACCTGATAACATTCTACATTTTAATTGGTTACTTATTACAGGGGCAGAGGATTAAAGTGATTTAATGTGACCTGGGGCTCTGCTCCTTAGCTCCTGCTGTGTCAGAACTATTTTACTTATTCAAAAGAACCACACTTGTTCATAATTCTATAACTTCGTCTAAAGTCCTTGACAAATACTAAGTAATTTGGATTTCGGCCTGAAGGCAATGGGAACATTTGAAGTCTGTCAATCTGGGCAGTGACATAGCTAATTGAATTTTTAAATAGACAAGTCCTGACTGGAGAGGAAGTTATTTGGATAAGTGAATCTGTTCTTTTAATGTATGACTATTAAAGATAGATTTTTGTTCACTTCTTCTGTGATGGGAAATAGATGAAAAATATGCAAGATCACCTATTATAACAAGAATAAAAGCACAGTTAACTTTGAGATATATATTTTGATGTGTGGAAAAGGGAAGGGTCTCCTGTTTGGTAGGCTCAGAATTTTCCTGAGACAGCAAATTGTTAGCATTACATTTCAATGATAATTTTAGAGATCTGGAATTATTTTAAATTACAAGGCAACTCAAAATATTTAAGTTTTTCACAGTGAAATAGGATTTGATTATGAATATCAGTTAGAAATAAACCAAAATTATTCAACATTTAATTTAATTATTAAATAACATGGGGATTTAAAAAGAAGACAGTGTTTTGATTCAGACTTAGAGATTGGCTGGATAAGTACAGTGTTAATGCCTTAAATTTTATGTATATGGAGTTGATTAGAGAAATTTATGACAAAGTTTGAAGAAGCCAGGGTTGAGGAAGAAAATTGGTGGGGAATGAACATGATTAATAACGAGATTTAGGGAAGTGGTACATATTTAGTGCTAGACCAATAAGCAGGCTCACTTTGCTTCCTCTTTTCATTTTCCCTGAGAGTCACTGCAATCCGGTTTTTATCTTATACCAGTTATTATAAATGCTTAACCAAACTCTTTATGGCAGAAATTTTCCCAGCCCACATTTTCAGTGATCATAAAATGTTCAGATCCCTTTCCTAAATCTGAGACTAATATACAATATTTCATTTTTTGAATCTTGTTACCGGGGAAAAGGTGAATGTAGCCAATCTGGGCTTAATCACCACCCCATGACCCCCTCCCCCAAGTCTGAGTGCACATTGAAGGACTCTCAGCACTGAAGGCTCATGGGGGCTGGAGCGATAGCCCAGAGGGTAGGACGTTTGCCTTGCACGCAGCTGGCCTATGCCGGCCTGGGTTCAATCCCTGGCATCCCATATGGTCCCCCAAGCACCGCCAGGAGTAATTTCTGAGTGCAGAGCCAGGAGTGCAGAGCCAGGAGAGTAACCGGGTGTGACCCAAAAAGCAAAAAAAAAAAAAAAAAAAACACTGAAGGCTCTGAAGATTCCTGCACCAATGGGGTGGCCCAGGCAATCCCGAGAAGTACAGTGCCCAAGCAGCACCACATGTTCAGACCCTACAATTGACCTGTTGCCTTCCAAGAACTACTTGAAGGTCTCCTACCCTACTCCATCCACAAGTAGGATGATTTATCTTAGATGTTTGCAAGCATCTCAAATTTTTCAAGCCTTGTCATTCAAAATATTCAATTTTCCTGGTATCTTAATATTATTTAGTCAAATTTTATAGATGAAGGTTTACATAATATTTATTCTCAAGAGAATAGTGTCATGTCTCTACGGGTGTAAGACTTACACAACACTAAAGTATCTAAAGCCAATCAGTTTGGCACCTTCAACCTCTGAGGATGAGACAGACACATGAGATGAACATAAAGGACAGTAAAATCTTAAGATCCATGGTCTCACGTGTTGGTCATTTATTAAATACAATATTATCCCCCACTTAGCTCCAAATATTGAGTCATTTTTAAGTTGGCAGAGACATAAAGAACAGTTAGTAAGCTCATCAGCATTCAATAGGTGCACGAAGAGCAAAGATTGGAGAAATTTCACATAGCCAATCAGCAGGCACCCTTAAAGTACAGTCCTGACAATATTGTCCTCTACACACAGGAGTTCTATTTTATTCTATTCTTTCCTAGGAACATTTTTTCTTGCCATGTGACCTATTTTTTTTTCTGAGAGCATTTTTGCTTGCTTAAATTTTTGCACACGGTGTTATACCAACTTTGGAACTTTGGGTTTTTTGTTAAGGGAGCCATCTCCTATACTAAAGTTTCAGGCATTCACACTATCAAAATGACCTGCCTCTAACTATTCCCTTCCTGTTTCCCCCTGACAACCATGTATTTTCAGGAGTCTAACAGTTATTTTTAGAGTGGGAATATAGCTCAGATGTAGAGCTCTTGCCTTGCATGTGTGAGTCCCTGGATTAGATCTCTGGCACCTAAAATATCATGGCCAGGAGTTATTTTTAGTTGTGTTTTACCAGTTCATTTGCTCTGGTTATTTATATTCCACGTTTAAGTAAAATTTTTCTCTCACTTCCTTCCTTACTTCATTTAACATATCCACCTCAACCTCCATCTTCATTTTTAAGAATGGCCTAACTTTATATTTTTAATGAAAGGCTGCTATTCCATGGAGTATATATATATATATATCAAAACCTTTTATTTTACCCAGTTATCTATTGATGGGCATTTAGGTTGATACCATATTTCGGTCATTATAAATGATTCTTCAGTAAACATAGTGATATAAATGTCCTTTCAAGTTATCATTGTTTTTAAATCCTTTATATAAATGTCTATTCTGAATTTCAACCTCAGAAAATAATAGCATCATTAATCTGGGTGTCCTGGCTCAGAAATTTGGGAGATTTTCCCTCATCTACTCATTCAGTCGGTCTCTAATTTATGTAAGTGATAACTCCTAAATACCCTCACTCTAATTTTGTTCAGTAGTAAAGTGATTGACATCTCTTTTACAGTGAAAACTGTTTACCAGTCTCATAAGAGGCTAATTTTCCTGACCTACAACAGCAAAATAATTTGTTTATTTCCTCCCATTCTAACCATGCCTTCAGAGCCTCTATTTAAAAAAATGTTTTCTATTTTTTCATCAATTCATAATGTCTAATTTTCTATTCATCTTCTTTTTATGTATGCTTTTGGACTGCTGATTTACCATGATGTGTTCTTATATAGTTCATGATCCCAGTATATATTTTAAGATTAGATTTTTTTTCCCAAGCATCAATCTGTTTGTCATATTGCTTTTGTCAAATGACACTGGAAACTCCAAAGCTGATATCCTTATCCTATTCTTAGAATCTACCTCTTCAACATCCATCATTTTACTTTCTCTTTTCAGCTGTCCTCTACAACTTCTTATTTGTTTCCTTTGTGTGTAGTGTAGATAGGATGACTTCCAAAATGAAAATTTGATTGGGCAACTTATACTTCAGTTCTTTGTTGTGCTTAGAATTAAATTCCAAATCCTAATGTACAGCTAAATGTAGACCTTTTGGAGATTGCTTGGGCTTTTCTTACACCTTGTTAAGTATGCATGGAATCAAGATAAAGCTATAAATGGTTTGCAATGCTGTGCTGCTGAATATAATTCTGGGGAAGGTGCTTGGTGGTGCCACTCTTGTAAACTGCCTTTATTAAGGTTTGATGCCAAAGCAATGTCGAATGCTATCTTCATTTGAAAATTTTGTTTTACAAACGAAATTTCTCCTTTGATTTCTTTAGGCTATTGAGACTTATTCTAATGTATTTTTTAATAAAAATCAAGTGACATTAGCAGGAACATTCTAAAAAGGGGAAGATTTCTGTATTCAGAACTAACAGTAGAAATGGTAATAAACTCTTTGTTATAGCGTTTATATCCACAGCTAAATTCTTCAGATCCTTTGCAGAGAGTAATTTCCACTGGGATTTCCCGCTTATTTTTGACATTCCCGAATACTTATTTCTGGATAGAGCCTTTGCTGGACCCAAGTTAAAATATTAAGCTTATTACAAATGACAGAAGCATGTGTGGTAAGGGCCTACTAAGTTGTAAGAAGAAAGAAAGGGCTAAGAACCTTCTGCAATAAATTGGAGAAACTAAAAAGTCTGTAGCAGGAAGAGAGGGAAAATTAGATTAAAAACTTCATTAAATAAGTTAAACTACTCAGTCTTCACACTTCAGTCACCTGCTTTAATAAGATCACACTGGGTGAGATCAGTCCTTTGAGTGGGCGTCCTGTGTGTGAGAGAAGGAGGGAAAGGGATAGAAAGAAGAAAGAAACAATTTCTCTGATCTCAGACAATCCAACCGTTTTTGGCTGCACCCAATACATGTTTTAATTAAAAAATTCAAATATGTATTATAGGGGACTTAGGGATACGGGGTTTCCTTTGTGACTCCCCACTTGTATTTGATACAGGATGATTTTTATTACAATTGGTCAATCAAACATTTTACTAGCTACACCTTCCCTATATAGTCTCTTTGGGCAAGACCTGCATGTAATGTAACATACCTATCAGGCAGTTTAACTAACAAAAGATTGGTTTCCAGGAACTGGGTCTTATTGATCACTTCACTTGATCACTTGAATCCCGTTATTCATCTATTTGCTCGGAGGGCACCAGTAACATTTCCATTGGACCCTATCACGTGCCCATGTAGCCCAATGGCATCTGGTTGATTCAGGAATATGAAGAGCCTCAAACCATTTCTTCAGGGTCTTGACAAGGAAGTCTGACCATCTTGTAGGTGGGCGGCCACGTGATCTTTTGACATCCCATGGGATCCAGTCGGTAATGGCTCTAGTCCAGCGGTTGTCTCCAAATCGTATTACATGTCCAGCCCATCTGATTTTCTATGCCTTGGCAAATGAGACAGCATCCCTGATTCTGGAATTGTGACGGAGGTCAGAACTCCGGATTCCTTCTCTCACTTGAGTGAGGCATGATATTCCAAGCAGAGCTCTTTCGATGGTTCTTATTGCTCTCTGAAAATTATGTTCTAGTTCCAAATGTGTGCAAACAGAAAAGCAGGATTTAATACAAGTAACACCACAATAGAGATATCATGAGACAAGATCTTCCCATTATTTTATGAAGTAAAGGTGAAGCAGATCATGAGAGCAAAGTAACAGTGAGGGGTGTCAAAATAGCATTATAATATTCCTTTAGAGATGGGGTTGATTTAATGGCATTCTTTTTTATAGATGGGACTTTTTAAATGTGTTTTCCTAATTAAAAAAAGATAATATTGGGCTGGAGCAATGGTACAGTAGATTTTTTTAAAGTAACGTGACATTAACAGGAATGTTCTAAAAGGGGATGATAATAAAAATAATTTATAGACAGGAGGCTTTGCACTCAGCCAACCTGAGATCAATCCCGGAACAATGTGCTAATAATTGTCAAAAGGGCTAATACCAAACTAGAACTGAGCATTAAATACAGGGAAAATGATATACATGATAACCAACATTTCATTATTTCCCTGAGCACTTCCCATAAATTATTTCTGATTACAGAGCCAGGAGTAATCCCTGAGCTCTGGCAGGTGCTTCCCAACAACAACAACAAAAGATAATATCTTGAGTGAAATATACACTTCTCTTTTTACTTTTTAAACTGCCTGTTTTAAGATGAAGGAGAATACATCACCATTAGATGCTTCGAATCCTGGATGTAAGTGAAAAGCTCTTTTCCCCAGTTTGAATGACTGAGGAAAGTATATGTTTGACTCAAATTGTCACCATTGCTGTACAATTATAACACATTCTCTTCTTTCCCGTTCTTCTGGCCTTTATTGTGAAGTGCTGAGTAAACCTATCACATCCAAGTGTTACTGACAAATTTTGTTGACACCTCATTCAGGGTAGTGTTTAATTTGGGACAAAAGAGGGAGCTAAGGATGATTGAATTTCTTCCTCTGATTTATGGGAGGGCTGTTTTGGGTCAAGAGGTCTTACAGTTCCCATCAGTCTGACATTTTTATACTCTGACAATGCATATAAACGTTTGTAAAATTTATTGTTCTGGGTTTATTTTAATAGCCTCACTTAAATGTTTCTTAATTTCAAATATAATAAAATTTGTTATCTTTAGAAAATTAAAAGCAATGTTAAAAGTAGTGTGTCTCTCCCATCAATTCAGAAATTCATATACAATGTCTTAAAAAATTAAGTTTAGACACAAGTCGCTGTTGTAGAAGGAGGAGGGAAAAGATGAATTTAAGCATAGGAAATATTCTGAGCAAAAAATTTAGAAGCAGAATAGGTGACCTGACTAATACAATGCTGTATAATATCCAGGGCCAGTATTTTACAACTTCAAGTAAGATGTCATAAATACTAGTGATTTGGCAGCAAGAGCAGTCCCAAGCGGCCTCTTCAAGGTCTATGCAACTTCAGATCTCCTGCTCACATCATTTTCTGCCTTCCTCTTTCAATTTATAGACAGCACAAGTCATTGCTCACCCCTTTCAACCCACCCTGCCCCAAGTAAGTAGCCCTATGACCTTCTGAATACTAAGAAAATCTAAATCAGAGATACACATTTTAAAAAGTAATAGAATTAAGTTCATATTCCATTTAGCATTGTGTTGATAGCTATATACCACTCACAAAGTTTGAAGTGTTGCAAACAAATCATGGCAAATGCCTCAAAATAGAAAACCACAGGAAAGATTCAAGAAACTCTAATTTTCAGAAGATAAAAATAAAACACATATTTTATTATTATACATGAAAAATATAATACATATTATTGATTTGATAAACTACAAGTGACATGAAACAAGGTTTTTTAAAACATAGCCAGAGGATTCAATAGAGGACTAAGTAATGAAGATTGGTATTAGAGTGGAGTGTATCGTAGAATGTATGTAGTCACTGGGTCTTTATTTTAAAACTGAAGAAATAATTTTGGATAAAAATAAAACTAAAATAAAACATACTTTAAAATCTTTATAAAAGACAAATATAAAGCAAATGCATCTAGTTCTTAATGCCTAGATTGCTGCTACAATCTGCTCTGCTTCGCTTCTTAAATAAAAGCCAATGAGGCCATGGGCTTCCTGCCTTCTGCCAGAGATACTGTCATGGATAAAAGACTTTCTTCTCAAAAGCCAGTCAGATCATATGAAATATCACCTCTCTCAAAAAGGGTACATACAAAGGCTGTTTTACAGCTTGTATTTCTATAAACAGCAGGATACTTAAGTCTGACCCTTTCATTTCTGATATAATGAATTCTCAGGAATAGCTAAGCCATTAGAAGCAAAGTTACCTTTATTTCTTGTTACATAAGAAAAATATAAAATGTTTTAGTCTTTTGCTTCCCTTTTGTATCTCAGCAACTTTAAGAATTCACAGCTAGTGGACTATTTTGTTATATAAAATTGAACCTATAAATACATATGAATCAATAAAATACCTATAAAATAATCTTTGAAGTATTTATGGTGGCGCCTAAGTACTAAATTTTTTATTTCTTAAAAAAAGAGAAAAAAGTAATTACCACAGAAAGAGAATTTGATTCAGTTTTATAAAACTGAATTCAGTCTTAGAATGAGTTTAGAACTTAGATCTTCAGATGTTAATCAAAACCCACATTTGCAAAAAGGACAAGTGAAAATCTTAAGAGATTAAAGTTAGGGTGATGGAGCTAGAAACTTGTCTCTCAAATCAGTCCTTTGTCTATGAATAATTTTGCTTCCCTAGACCAGTGTGGTGCTTTCTCTAGAAATCTAGCTATAATTTATAGAGCTAGTGGCTTTAGATATGGGAAAAAGTTATAAAACAGCCCCATGCAAAGCCTTTAATGAATTACAGATTAGATTAATAGAATATATTATATAAACAGATTATCTGAATATATAATAGATAGTAATATAATAGATAAAACATATGGATGTAATAATATACATATTATATATATGATATATGAATGCCCAATCTAAATAGAGCTTATTGCAAATTAGAGCAATAAAAGATGGTAACTAGACATCATGTGATGGACACAATATTATGTATTTAGATAATGATATATGAATATGAAATAATATGGTGCTTCAAAAATATCACAAATAAGCCTATCTTTATTGTTTTGGAATTCGTCCAGACTTCTCCCTACTACTCAATTCACAGGCCACATGTCATCCGATTTTTCAAAGCTTTTCCAATACATGAATAGTTACAAAAAAACTCTAATGTCATACAGAAGTACAAACCTCCCTTTACTACTACATCATGCTTTCCATATTTTTCTTTGGAAATGAGCAGACAAACAAAAGAGCAGACTTAATTTTTCTGTTGTCAGAAGTCTTGTGTGTGGCTGACCCTGGTTCTATCTCAGGCACTACATTCTGTCTCTCTTTTTTCCTTTTTGGGGGTCACACTCGGCAATGCTCTTGGGGTTATTCCTGGCTCTGCATGGATTAAACCCGGGTCACTGCATGCAAGGAAAACACCCTTCTGCTGTATAATCACTCCAGCCCCCACTGTGTTCTATTTTGACAGCAACTTTAGACCACAGAGCCAGGAATAGCCCCAGGAAATCACTGTTGTGAGCCCACCCTGTCTAGAAAAAAAAAAGTGAGAAACCTATTTAACAGGGTTTGCTGACTTTCTTCTCAGTGGCAGCCATCAGGTAAAATGTTTTGCATATCTGACCTCAATATATTCTCTCAATAGCCATGAAGCTGCCTCATTATGGTGTTTAATAGCTGAATAAACTGAGTAATAAGTCTTAAAGTAATAGACATCCTTGAAGTCTAGCTCATGCAAGTATAAAAGTTTGGCTCAATGCTTTGTCGCAAAATCATCATTAATTTTTTTTCTAGTAGAGTGATTAATAATACATCAATACAAACACATTTTGTACAAGAAAGTGAGTTCCCTGAATTTGTTTCCATCCACAATGCTGAACATATAGTAATATTTTAATTGGGTAAACAAAGTTCTGGTGTTTGGAGGTGTTTCATGATGGCATGATCAATGCTATATATTTAACATTGTACTATATTGTGTTGGTATGTAATATGTTAGTTTCTTAATTTATATGTACTTCTTTTTGCAATACATTATGAAATTTTCTTCTATAAATGATTTTGTGACTCAGTCTTCTATTTGTTGATACAAGCATTTTTGACTATGATAGTTGAGAAGGCTTCACTCAGGAAGCAAATTGTAAGTTAAAATTTAAACAATATTCTGTTGCTTATGGTTTGCAATCAATTGAAGCAATTGTTTGGCCCCTTCTTTAGATAAATGCTGTACACTTGAATTTTATATAAGTAAATAAAACATCTTCCTTGCAGTAAATGAATGTATTGTTACAATATCATTACTACAATCTCAGTATTTTATCATAACATGTGATTATTCTCATTTTCCATCCTGAAATATGACTTCCTTGCCTAAGGAAGTAAAACATGACTGAATTATTGGAGAGTGTGAATAAATAGAGCATTCAGATGCAGAATAAAAAAAATGAAGTAGAATGAATTTGTTTCTTTTTTTCAATTAAAACCATACACCATCATTGAAGGTGACGGCCTTATAATTGGCTTCTTTTTATTCATCTATTACATATTTATTTTGTCTTCAAGTAATAACTTAATTGGAATCCTTAAAATGAAGATTTTTTGTTTTGCTTTTTTTGGGTCACACGTGGCAATGCTCAGGGAGTTACTCCTGACTCTTTGCTCAGGAATTACTCCTGGTGGAGCTTTGGGGGACCATATGGGATGTCCGGATTGAACCCAGGTCACCTGCATGCAAGGCAAACACCCTACCCACCGTGCTATCCCCCCAGCCCCAAAATGCAGTTTTATGCTTAAGGATTATGGCTTGCAAGAAATTAAATATGGGGAGCATATTGTAAGTAGAGAAAACTATGTTAGATTCTACCAACTTTAAGTTCCCTAAAACATTTTTTTCTGATGAATATCTCATATTGTTCTTTGAAATCAGTTATTTATAGGTGCATCTTGCTTTAAATAGTATTGATATTATTCTATATGCTTGCAGTGCAAATTTACCACCCCCATTCACCAGAATCTCCATATTCTTTCAAATGTCCTAAGCCCTCTTTTTCCCACTCCCAGTTGAAGTTTCAGTGGAAATATTCCAGGGTTTGTTTTCTTTGGGACCTGTCTTTTTCTCTTGCTTTGTTTCTCTCGATTCCACATATGGACGAGATAAACCAGTATTGTTCATTTTCCTTCTGACTATTTTCACTATACTATTCCTCCAGTTCTATCCAAGTCATAAAAAGCTGCAAGATTTCACCTTTTCTCATGGATGATTACTATCCTATTGTATATATTCACCACAATTTCTTTATTCATTCATCTATCATTGAACAATTAGGTTGTTTCTAGAAAGTGACTCTAGCAAATCATGTTGCAATGAGCACAAGAATACATATATGATTGTGAACAATATTTTAGTGTTCCTGAAGTACATAACCTGGGATGGAATCACTCAATCTTATAGAAGTTCTATAATCTTAATATCTTGAAAAGTATTCAACTGTTTGATATGGGCTGATTCAGATACAGCCCCGCTAGCAATGAATGAGACTTTTTTAAATACTAAATCCTCCCCAGCACCATTTCTAAATTTTACTTGTTATTTTCATATTTATTTATGGTTCAAGCGTACCCGGCAGTGTTCATGGAACATATGTGTTGTTGGTGATTCAATTAGGGTCAGGACACTTAACTCAAGTGCTATACTCTAGGTAGGCACTATACTATATGAAAGAAATACTATGCTTTGGGCCCATCTAGACTTTTTTACTTTTTTAATTAAATTTTGAAAAATTTATTCACTCTGACTTGAAATATATTGATGTAAGTTTTCACGTACATAATATTCCAATACTCTCAGACATGGGGCAGAGCTGCTACTTGCCTTCCCTGTGCCCAGCTGCTCATGAGGTACCTGGGAGGCATGGCGGGTTATAGCCCTGGACTGTCACCCCAGCAGTGCCTCACAACAAGCCAGAGGACACCCCCCCCTACTCCATGGGGCCGACATTTTCCACATTCGGACTTCTTTCTCGTCACACCTCCACCCAGCAGACCTGTCTATCACAGCCCGGATCATGGACACCCACCCTGCAGCAGTTTTTTTTTTTCAATCCGCCCAGGTATGCTGAACCAGAGACTCTCAGACATGGGGCAGAGCTGCTACTTGCTCTCCCTGTGCCCAGCCACTCATGAGGTGCCCGGGAGGCATGGCAGGTTCTAGCCCTGGCCTGCCACCCCAACAGAGCCTCACAACAAGCCAGATGACCCCCAATCCATGTGTCCGCCATTTTCCACATTCGGACTTCTCTCTCTTCACAACTCCACCCAGCAGACCAGACTATCACAGCCTGGCTCATGCGGCCATTAGCAGCCATGCGGTTCATCAATAAAGCTTTATTTAGAGGTGACTACAAGAGTATGCCACCCGCACAGCAAGCCTGGCAAGCTGCTCGTGTTGTATTTGATATGCCAAATACCAGTAACATTTATATCACATCATTCCCATGACCTAATATAATGGTTTGAGGCTCTTTATGTTCCTGGAGCAAGTGGATGCCTTTGGGTTCTACTAGTATGAGACAGGACATATGGAGATATTACTGGTGCCCGCTCTAGCAAATAGATGATTAACGGGAAGATAGTGATAGTGATAGTGAATATTCCAACACTCCAACCTCCATCACAGTGCAGTTCCTTCAACTACTACCTTTTTAGACTTTTAAATAGCCATTGATATTGATGAGAGTATCATCTTTGTAATTTTGACTCACAATTCCTAGATAAACAGTGATGATTAACACCTTTTCATATGCCTGTAGGTTATTTGTATGTATTTTTCCGGTCAGTATCTGTCCAGATAGTCCCCTATTTTGTGATGTAGATTTTTATTTTTATGCTGTTGTGCTTTGTAAGTGCTTTATATCTCTTGAATATTAGCTTTTTGTATGATGCATGATGTATGATACACAACTATTTCTTCTATTAAATAGGGTATCTTTATATTTTAGGAATAATTTCTTTCGTTGTGCAGAAGCAAGAAGCATTTTTTAACTCAACTGGAAGAATAAAAATCATTAAGATGACCATCAAACCCAAAGGAATTTGTAGATTCAACCCAATTTCACTAAAATTCCCATGGAACTTCTAAAGACTGTAGAACAAATTCTTCTAAAATATGGAAGGAATATAAAACACTCAGAAGAGCCTAAGAGGGAGCAAATACAGCAGAAAAAAATGCTTTCCTGGCACATGGACAACCCAAATTCAATCCCTAGAATCATGTATTATTTCCCCTAGCCCTTCCAGGAGTGATTCCTGAACACCACAAGGTGTGGCCCTAAAGAGACGAACAAAAGAGCTAAAACAATTCAGAGGGAGGGGTAAAAAAGGATATATATTCCCTGATTTAAAAAACAACAACAAATTCATTTTTTTTTCTTTGAGGGTCACATTCAGCAGCGCACAGGGCTCTGCTCTTGGCTTTGCTCCTGGCTTTGCTCTTGGTGATCACTTCTGGCAGGATTTTGAGGACGAATGGGAACTGGGGGAATTAACCTGGCTGGACTACATGGCAGGGCAAGCAACTTAAGCCCTGTAGTATCTCTCTGGCCTATACCCCAATTTTCAACTGCACTATAAAGTTTTAGTAATGAAAACTGTATAGCTGTGGAATGATAATAGAATATTAACCAATGGAACAGACTTAAAATTCACACGTAACCCTAGATATGTGCATAATTAATTTATGAAAAAGAACTAGTTGCATATAATATATCAAAGAAAACCTCTTAACTAATGGTTCTGAAAAAAAAAGTTAAGCTTCATATAAGAGAAAAGAAACTAGACCATTCGCTCAGAAATGCACATTTATTCTAAATGGGTTATCCAACATTTTATTCAATATGTATTAGTAAAGTGGAACAAATGATCTCTGTCTGGTCTCAGGATTATTTTTTAAGCTTTATATCCTATTTTCTTTTATGCCCAGATATTTCTGTCTTGAGCTCCTGCTAGCAGGTAACTCAATTCTGATTCCTGTTGCATTTTTGTGTGTGTGACCATTTAACTTGAGACTCAATAATGGTACTTGCCTCAATTTATTAAATAAATTTCAAGGATTTGAAAAATAATCCTCTTCTTGGGTTGCTCAATTAAAGCTACACTCACTATTTATAATTCCAAAGAAATTAGACAATACATTTAAACTTTTTCCATAGGATGAAATAAACATCAAGTTACAACTATGATAAAATATATAATTAAGATTAAATTAAATTTTGTTAGACCTTTCCTTTTCTGAGAATGTTTCATTATTATACAATATCTCTGTGATCAACATACTCATTATTTTATTATTCAATTAAATAGTCATTAAAACTGTTTATTAAATAGCCCTTGGGAAGAGTTATTTTTTATAATCCTTCATATGTGGGGGTTAATTAAAGTACAACTGTTTTTCTTTATGGGACACACCCGATGATTAGGGATCACTCCTGGCTTCTGCACCTCAGGATTTACTCCTGAGAGTGCTCAGGGATATATGGGATGCCAGGGATCAAACCTAGGTTAGCCGCTTGGAAGGAAAATGCCCTACCTGCTGTACTATTGCTCTGGCCCCAAGCACAACTTCTACTTACTCATTTATTTATTTATCTATCCATCTATATATTTATTTCTTTATTAATCTATTTGTTTATTTGTTTGATTCCCCCATTTTTTGGGTCAGACCCAGCAATGCTCATGGGTTACTCATGGCTAAGTACTCAGAATTACTCTTGACTGTGCTGGGGGACCATATGGGAAGTCAGGGATCGAACCTGGGTCAGTCGTGGTGCAAAGCAAGCACTCTACTCACTGGGCTGTCATTCTGACACTCCCAAGTACAACTTTTTTTTTGATCACATTCGGCTACGCTCAGGTTACTCTTGGCTCTATGCTCAGGAATTTCTCCTGGCTATGCTTGGGGACCATATGGGATGCCGCGGATTGAATCCCGGTCAGCTGAATGCAAGGCAAATGCTCTACCCACTGTACCCCCAGTACAGCTTTTATAGAAAGGAATTATAGTTGTCTAAGTTGGTTCCTCCCATTTCTTGATTTTTTTTTTAATTTTAAAATGGATTTATGGTTCAGTAGGTAAATCAAAACGTCCATGCTATACATAACACAGAACACTGGCACTGCATACCCCAACAGCTAGCGTGTATTTTAATAAAGTTTAATCTGTAATGTGTGTTCTTATAGATATACATATTCATTTATTTATGTTTTATTGAAGCCATTCTTGGTTTTTAACATCAAGCATGTGATACAATTTAAATAGACGCCTTTTCAAAATATCCCCTCAAATGTTTATTTTTGGATGTGGAGAATGGAGGCCCTCATGGAGTGGGGGGTTGTCTGGCTTCTTGAGAGGCTCAGGTGGAGTGGCGGGCCAGGGCTAGAATCCACCATCCCTCCCAGGCGCCTTGTGAGCAGCTGGGCACAGGGAGAGTGGTAGCCGATTTGTCCCATGTCTGTGAGTCTCGGGATCAGCATACCTGGGCCGGACTTGAAAAAAGACTGCTACAGGGTTTGTCTGGATGAGCCGGGTTGTGATCAGCTCCTCTACTGATTTCCACATCCAGACTCCCCTCTCGCCAGAACTCCACCCAGCAGAGGAGCTAATCATACCTGGGCTCATGCAGCTGCAAGCGGCCGAGTGGTTCATCAATAAATGCTGGAGATCAGAGGTGACTACAAGTGTATGCCAACCACACGGCAGATCCTGGCAAGCTACCCGAGTCGTATTTGATATGCCAAATACCAGTAATAATTGTATATCTCATTGTCATGACCTGATGGAATGGTTTGAGGCTCTTTATGTTCCTGGAGCAAGCAGATGCCCTTTGGCTCTACTAGCATGAGACAGGACATATGGAGATTTTACTGGGGTCCTCTAGAGCAAATCGATGATGAACGGGAAGACAAGTGATAAAAGTGACACGTGAATTCTTCATAAAATTCAAGATAAGTGTAGATCTAAAATGCAAATACATGAGCTCTAACTTAAAGAATTTTACATATTTTGGAGCCAGAGCAATAGTATAGGCTGTTTGCTTAGCATCGGCCAACCAGGAGATATTCCTAGGTACAGAGCCAGAAGAGGCCCCTGAGCATTGGTGAGTGTGACCCCAAAAAGAAAAAAAATAAAAATGACACTTTAAAAAAAAAGAAGTTTACAGTTTGGTAAGGATAGCAATTAAGAGAACAATCAATTACAATTCAATTTAAAATGCCAAGAGATGTGGAATTAGAGTATTATGAGTAGACAGATGAGTGTGATTAAATTTAAGGGGCATAAGAAATATTTAACCAAAGAAGTGACATTTGACTTCAGACTTAGAGAATGAAATCACCTAATAACAAAGAACGATGTTGAACTATAATGTTTATCATGTTTGGTGAAGCATCAGTGCAAAGACTTGGGTGTGTAGTAGGAAATATGTCAAAATTAAATGTCACCTCTGTGCTTAGTCTTGCTGAAACAAAGCAACCAAAATGAATGGCCCGTTTTGTAGGGTATATAGCACTCCAGGGAGCATCTATTACATTGAACTAAGCTCTGTCCTTTCCCCCACACACCATAAATTTCCAGCACTTGTGGAATAGGACTGTACCCCAGAGCTCCTCTGGGGCCTCTTGTTCTCTTTCAAAAGTGCAGGCTTTCCTAACTGACAAGGAATTCAAACGCTTGGTTTCAGATTTCTGCTATAATCTCTCTGGGACATAATTGCCAAAGTGACTGGTTTTCCTGTTTGTGCTTGTTCCCCAGTAAGTATTTCAGCATAGTCTCTCAAACTCCATCTGGAGCTATAGTGAATTTGCTATTCAGACGTTCAGTCCACCTTATAGAAAGGACAGATAGAAGGAATGTGTCCAAAATAATGTTTTCCCATCCCCATATCTTCTTGATTTCCTTATATAAGTGATCTAGTCTGTATAATATCATATGTTTCTAGTAATGGGATATAGAGATTTCTATAACAATATTTTTTCAAAAGGGGGTAAGGCAAAAGTTCTAGTTACTGCAAACTTTTGCTTAAATCTCAAATTCTAAACCCTTGTAAATTCTAAGCAACAGAGAACCAATTGAGAAAACTTCAAAATAACCCTTTAGAAAGACTTGGAAAAGTTCTTATCAAATGGGAAGAATTAGGTCTTATTCCTGAACTTAATAAGTCTTTAGTCTTAATAACTAAAATGGATATTTTTAGACATTCCATTTCTTCAATAATAATCATCATAGAAATAGTATGAGCCAGAAATTAAGTATAGAAAATAAGGGTTTTTTTTACAGATACCATTTCAAATAATGTCAGTAAAAATAAAATTAATACTATAGTATAAGAAAATGAGAATAATTTTAATTAATTAAAATATTTGGGGGGTATCTCCTTTTTGACGGGTGATCATGAACCTAGGGGTCCTTCACTATCTGACCATACTCGCTTGATAGTTTCAGTGATCAAACCTGGTGGTGCACTCTAGTTGTGCAGGAGCCTCCGGGACTATAGACAGTGGTGTTAGGGTCCGTGTGGTACTGCAAATTACACATGGGGCCTTTTAAAAAAATTATACCACTGTGCAACAATTACAAAAATATTCATGATTGTGTTTCAGTCATACATTTTTCCAGCATCCACACGTCCACCAGTGCCCTATTCACACCACCAATGACCCCAAATTCCCCCCCATCTTCCCCAAGCCTGCCTCTATAGCAGGCACTTTTCCTTTCTTCTCTCTGTCTCTCTCTGTCTCTCTCTCTCACTCTATCTCTCTGCCACTCTTCTCTTACACGTTGTAGCTTCCATATAGACATTTAGGTATTATCATGAAAATCCCTTGTGTCCACTCAATGCTCAGTTCTAGCCTGGTGATAACACTTACCACAATTAGTAGAACCTGGTATATATTATATATTTTCTTTCAGTACCCACCACCCCCCCCCCCCCCCCCCCCCCCCCCCCCAGGCCGCCTTTTTATTATTGTACCCCTTTTTTTCTTTTTTTTTTTTTTTTTTTTTTTCTCTCTCTCTCTTTTCCTTGACACTGGTATATATTTATATCTCATTAATAAATGCAGTCATTCTATATCTGTCCTTTTGTTATATCCCATTAATAAATGCAGTTATTCTATAACTTTCCTTTTCCTTCTGACTAATCTCACTCAGCATAAAGTCTCCATGCCCACTCATTTGCAGGTAAATTTTATAACTTCATCTTTTCTGACAGCTGCATGGTATTCCATTATGTTGATGTACCACGGCTTCTTTAGTCAGTCTTCTGTTCTCAGGTTTTAGGTTGTTTCCACACTGACTATTGTGAATAGATCCGCAATAAATTTTGAAGTGCAGATAGTGTTTCTGCTCTGTGTTTTTGAGTCTCCAGGGAATATTCCCAGAAGTATTGCTGGGTCAAATGGGAGCTCAATATTCAGTTTTTGCATAAGGGACTACATGAAACTAAAAAAGATTCTTCACCTCAAAAGAAACAGTGACCAAGATACAAAGACAGTCCACAGAATGGAAAAGAATATTCACCCAATACCCATCTACAGTTAATATCCAGGATATATCAGACACTAGTAGAACTTTACAAGAAGAAAACCATCAACCCCATCAAAAAATGGAGAGAAGAAATGAACAGAAACTGTGACAAGGAAGAAATTCGAATGGCCAAACGACACATGAAAAAATGCTCATCATCATTAATCATCAGAGAGATGCAAATCAAAACAACAATGAGATATCATCTCACACCATAAAGACTGGCACATATCCAAAGAGCAAGAAAAACAAGTGCTGGAGTGGATTGGGGGAGGGGGAGAAGGGGGACTCTCATTCCCACCAACAATGCAACAATGGATGCATTGTTGATGGAATGTCAACTGGTACAGCCTTTTTGGAAAACGATATGGGCATTCCTCCAAAGACTAGAAATTGAGCTCCCAATTGACCTAGCCATACCACTCCTAGAAATATATCCTGGGAAACCAAAAACACACAGTAGAAACACCATCTGCACTTTTATTTTCATAGCAGCACTAGTCACAATAACCAGAATCTGGAAACCAGAGTGCCCAAGAACTGCTGACTGAATAAAGAAACTATGGTACATCTACACAATGGAATACTCTGCAGCTGTTAAGAAAAAAGGAAGTTATAAAATTTGCCTAAAAATGGATGGAAATGGAGAGGATCATGCTGAGTGAAATTAGCCAAAGGGAAAAGGACAGATATAGAATGACTGCATTTCTATGCGAGATATAAAAAATAGCATGATACCAATATCCAAGGCCAGAAAAATCATGGATCATGAGGTTTTGTCAGTTAGTAGAACCTACTGCAACTGTGTGGGAGTCAGAGGTTAGGAAATACAGAGAAAGGAACAGTGCACTAGTAATTATTGTAAATGATAATACCAGCAGGCAACTGAGCATTGAAAGTAGGCAAAAGGATGTACAAGATAACCTCTATCTGTATGTATTTAAAGTCATGGTATGAAAAATAAGGAAGAGAGAGAGAAGAGAGAAAGAGAAAAATGAAATTGCCTGCCATAGACACAGGCTGGGGAGGGGGGAAAATCATGGGACATTGGTGGACAGAAATGGGCACTGGTGGAGGGATGGGTGCTGGAACACTGTATGACTGAAACCCAAATATGAAGACTTTTGTAACTGTATATCTCATGGTAGTATAATAAAAAAATTAAAAATCCAGTTTTTTTGAGGATTGTCCATATTGTATTCAACTATACAAAATGGACCAGTCAGCACTCACACAAACAGTGGATAAGAGTCCCTTTCATTCCGCATCCACGCCAGCACAAATTGTTCTTGCTCTTTTGGATGTGTGCCAGTCTATGTGGTGTGAGATGATACCTCATTGCTGTTTTCATTTGTATCTCTCTGATGATTAGTGATGAAGAGAACTTTTTCATATGCCTTCTGTTCATTTGAATTCCTTCTTTTTTTAAAAAATTTTTTTTATTATACCACCATGAAACATACAATTACAAAGGTGTTCATAATTGGTTCTTGGTAATACAGTATTCCAGCACCCATCCCATCCACCAGTGCCCCATTTCCACCACCAATGTACCCCTCCCCCCCTCCCCCCCCAGGCCGCCTTAATAGCAGGTACCCCAGTTTCCTCTCTTTCTCTATCTCTCTCTCTCTGTCTCTGCATCTCTCTCTCCTCTTATTTTACACATTGTGGCTAGCCCTGCAGATATTTAGAGTTTATCACTTAAGTCTCTTTGTGTATGTTCAGTGGTGAGTTTTAATCTGCCATTACCATTTCCCATATTTAGTAAAACACTGGTATCTATTTATATCCTATTAATGAATGCAGTCTTGAATTCCTTCTTTATGGAAGTTTCTGGTCAATTGTTCTCCCCCATTTTTTGATGGGGTTGGCTGTTTTCTTCTTGTAAAGTTCTACCAGTGCCTGATATATCATGGATATTAACGCCTTATCAGATGGTTGTTGGGTGAATATTCTTTCCAAGTCTGTGAGCTGTCTCTGATTCTTTTTGAGGTGCAGAAGCTTTTAGCTTTAGCTATCCGTGTGGGTTTATTATTCCATACAAATTTCAGGAGTGTTTGGCCAGTTTCTTTGAAGAATGTCATGGGTATCCTTATAGGGACTGCATTGAATCTGTATAAAGCTCTGGGGAGTATTACAATTTTGATAATGTTAATACTCCCAATCCGTGAGCAAGGAATGTGTCTCCATTTCCGCAAGTCCTCTTTTACTTCTAGAAGCAACATTTTGTAGTTTTCTTTGTAGAGATCCTTTACATTCTTAGTCAAACTGATTCTTAGGCATTCGGTTTTCTGTGGTGCAATTGTGAATGGATTGTTACTTTAATATCCTTTTCTTCTCTTTTATTATTTGCTTATGGGAAAGTCATTAACTTTTGGGTATTGATTTTGTACTCTGCCACTCTGTTGTAGGAATCTATTGTTTCTAGGAGCTTATTAGTAGAGCAATTAAGGTTCTCTAGGTGTAAAATGTCATCTGCAAATAAGAATAACTTGACTTCTTCCTTTCCTATCCATATATCATTAATGTCCTTATCTTCCCTGATTGCTATGGTAAGTACTTCCAGTACTATATTGAATAAAAGTGGTGAGCGTGGGCAGCCTTGTCTAGTCCCTGATTTTAGGGGGAAGGCTTTTAATTTTTTCAACATGGGGACTTTTGCATGCCTGGCATGTGTTCCAATTCTTCAAACTGTCTCACCAGTCCTACATTAACTCATATTTTGAATCTTATTATCTACTTAATAATTTATCATACTAAAAATAGCTAAATAATTTAACATATTTATATAACTAATAAAAGTAAAACATTGTTTAAAGAATTTATTTTAAATGTACTATAGATAGTACTTATTACTATCACAGTTGTGTTTTTAATAGTGAAGGATTTTTGTAGTTCTAAATATATTTGAAGATTTAAAAAAAATCTCTGAGGAATATCAGTAATATTTTAATAGGGATTACATTGAATTTTTATATTGCCTTGGGCAATATAATCAACTTAAATTTAATTCTTATCATCTATATTCATGGGATGCCTTTATTTTTGTGTCGGGGAATCAAGTGGATACCACAACATTTAATTTGACTTGTTATTGGAATAATGCCAGCCAGGAAAAACCTTGCATATAATGGAGGATTCTAGAAGAAAAAGTCAAGAAATTTTTCTAGGGAAGAAGATGAGACTATTTAGTAAAGAGAAGGTCTCCAATTCTAGAGAAAGATCTCAAAAAGGATGCCCAAAGGAAGTTTTTCTTTTGTTAAAATGCCACAATGTGTCAGTACCCAAGAAAGAATCACAAGCTGTAATGACTAGGAAAAGAAATGATAGTACTCCCTTCTTTCCTTTTTGTCTTATTTATGGTCCTTGCCCCTCAAACTTGAAAATTAAAAACACAGTATGGTGCATGGGAGAAGAAAAACTCAAGGATGAAGGTTGAAATTACCACTGCTTCCATCCTTTCTTCTTTTCTACTATCCTCCAATCCTCAGATCAAGCTTGGTTTGGAAGGAAATATTAGAATAGATTCTTAGTAAAAGTATATTTTTATATGTAAACGCTATCTAAAATTATTACATTCAGATAAGTACCCAGTATCTGATGGGAATCTATTTCAAAGCAATGAAAGAAAAATTAAAATGTATTAATTTTTAAGCACAGCCCAAGTATAAGATGATTAAGGTAGAACCTTAGTGTCATTGAGGACCCACCCTAAATGACACTATTTGGTAAATAACTTAGGATGCTGACAAGGTTTTGCTCCTTGCATCTATTTATGTCTTTGATTTCATTCATAATATCTGTAGGCCTTCCTTAGTCAGTCCCCTTTACATCTGCTACCACAAAATCCCTCTCTCTCTTTGTATGTTGCTTTACTTCAGACCATTTTAAAAGTCAATTTGGGAAGCAGATAGCTCTGCTATCTTCTAACTCTGTATTCACCTTTTAATGACTCTGAAAACCCCAGATTCCATGCAAATTGCTCTATAGAAAGGTAAAAGCAGAACCCTTAGCTCATGTCTTATTTCTTGTTTGACCACCCAATTTATCCTCAAATGACTCAGACAGTGCTGGCAGGTTCTCTCTTTCTCTAGGGTCTTCTCTTTCTGTGCCAGCTCAGCTCTTCAGTGGCCACAGCGAGGTGTTCAACCCTCACTTTTGTTTCCTCACCAGTGCTTTGCTTACGCTCATCTTACTAAATCTCTTTTTCCTGTGCAAACACTTGGAGTATTATCAATTGAAGAGTATTGGTTAATTCTCAAAATCTTCTCTAGGACAATTCAATTTTTAAATCACTCTAATTTAGATAGCAAATTTATGTTTATGGCATTTTAATTAGGGTAGTATACTGCCAGTTTGAAGGGAGTTCTGACACAACGTGGATAATAATTTGTTTCTATTGCTATTGTATCCATTTTTTTAAAGATTGAATTATCTGATGACTGCATTCAAGTGTTACAGGAAGTCTGAAAGATGTTCTTAGTGATGCAGATATGAAAGAGTGCAGTGACTATAAAATGATGCCAGAAAGGAGGAGGAAAGGATACATTAGGCCTTAGCTAATTCACAGGAGCGGTTTTGGGTGTAGATTGCAATTTACACCCCTATCGCTTTAGAATTTAGGTCATCTGACTTGTGAATTATCGCTCTAAAAATTGCATACATTGTTTGACTTAGTTTGACCAATGGCCTTTTATACACAATTCAGACTAATCAATAAACAAGTATCACTTGTATCACTTTTCTTTCCATTGTTCATCGATTTGCTCAAGCGGGCACCAGTAACATCTCCATATGTCCTGTCACATGCTAGTGTAGCCCAAGGGCATCTGCTCGCATCAGGAACATAAAGATCCTCAAACCATTCCATCAGTTCATGGGAATGAGGTCTATAATTGTTACTGGTATTTGGCATATCAAATACAACATGAGTAGCTCTGCCATGCCGGTGGGATACTCTTGTAGTCTCCTCTCATCTTGTGCATTTATTGATGAACTGTTGTGATCAAATCTTCTGCTGGGTGGAGCTCTGATGAGCTGGGGAGTCTGAATATGGAAAATGGCGTCCCCTCATGGTGTGGGGTGTCAGGGAGTCCCTGGGGTGCCTAACAATACCAGGAAGCGAAGTTCCCTTCTACCTCCAAAGCCGGTGGGGAATGGATGAAAACTCAGGAATCTGGTGCAGTTTTAAAAAGGCTTTACTATCACAGGTTCTGATATACAATCCAAGAACAGGGAAAAACTCCAGACTCTGGGTTCCCAGCTAGACCCCAGCCACGTGTAGGCCAAGATGGCAGTCACCACGTGTTGAAGCCCAACAGAAAATGGAGAGGACTGACAGGCAGGGAAGCTGAAATGGCAAAAGAGAGGCCTTCTCTCAGGTTATTCTGACAGCTTATTTTATAGATAGAAATCTGCCAAAACTTCCCAGCAGGCCCATTGTGGGCTGGGCTATCTAGAGATGAATGCAGGTAAATAACTCTATTGAAATGCAGCACTTCAGGTGGCTTTCTGAGGGGGCTGCAAGCTAAGTGTAGCTGGAACTTAAAATAGGGCGTCACCCAACAACTTCCTCTGTTTAGTTTACTAAAATAAAACTGAAAAAATACAAAATTTGGGCTAACACATACAGAAAATTAAACAAAAAGGAACATTTCCAATTACAAAGTGATATTACATGTTACTTCAGGATCGTAAATTGTTTTTGGACCCAAAGCAAAGTTTGTGACAGTGTTTGTACACACTTATTCAGTTATACACATGCATAATCTTAGGAAAATATGATCGAAGCTTAGAATACTCATCCAAGGAATAGTTTATGGTTGCAAACAATTCTGAATTCTACTTCATACTGAGAATTTACTCTAGATGGTTTTTAATATATAGAAGGTGTATTTAGAATATATTGGTAATTGTTCAGATGAGACAAAAACTCAAAATTGACATATGCCTCTCTACAGTGGAACAAACGAATTAGAGTATGATTTCATATTGGATGCTGCACTACAGAAGAATCTAGAAATATAGGTAACAGTATGGATGAGTGCAGGGAAACACTGAGGCACCCCTCACAAAATTTGGGAGCAGAGTCAGGGATCCTCCTCCTGACCCGGGGGTATTGGCTGCCAGAGAAAGACACAAAAAATCTGGCAAGGTTTTAAAATGCTTTACTTATCATAGGTTCAGGCATACAAATCAGCAATAGGAAAAACCCTGTCTTAGGATTCCAGGCTAGGATCCCTGCCATGTGTAGGCCAAGATGGCGGCCACCACGTGTTAAGAACCTGTAGAGAGGAGACAAAGACAAGGCTCCAGCAGAAAGGGGGAGAGCAACCCAAGAAGAGTGCAAGCCCCAAAAGAGAGGACCTAAAGAGAGAGAGAGAGAGTGCAAGAGAGGAAGCAGGCTAGTTTTATCCCCCTGCAACTCAGACCTCTCACTTTTATGGGAAGCAGGCAGGGTCAAATGCCCTCAGGTAATTTCACCCAGGACCTCACCTAGGCCCTTTTAGATGCTAATGTCATGAGCCAAGATATCCCTAGGAAATGCCATTACAGGGTAGAGAAGGGGGTTTCTGAGATGGCATTCCTCTGTACCAAAGACTATACTAATGCCAGTTAAATATTTCTCCCAGTCTTCACAAGAGTCTCGTCTTTACTTCATGGTAGTTTTGTATTTTAGTTGCTTCTAGTTATCAGGGAGCCATGCTTGCTTGCTTGGAGGCAAACAGCATTTCTCTCTGGTCTAGTTACTTAGAGACCTAACATGACCAGGAAAATATGCCAGTAAGATCTAGCTAGTCAGTCCCATGATGATTGTAGCAGCATGAGAGAATATTTATACCAGCCAGTACAGAATACATAGTCAGATAAACTGCCACATTTAAACTACCCCCCTATCTACAAAGTGACCTGCAGGAGGCAATCAAGGGCAGATGCAGAGGCTCTGGGCAACTGTCGTGCAACAGGTGAGTTATAAATACTCACCTGGTTGAATGACAAACACATAATACATATATTTTTGATATATATACATAGCTATTCTATGCTGTAATGAATAAGTGATTAGAGAGAACAAGAAATTTTGTCTAATAATGTTGTTTCTTGATCTGAATATGGTTTACAAGGGAGCTTTCATTTTATGAAATTCATTGAGCTGTACCCTTTATATATGTGCACTTTATTATGTGCTTTATTTTAATTAAAAGTTCTAATTGTATTTTGCGTCTAGAGTACAATTCATACATACTTCTGTAGAAGACACTGTATCTCTAAAATTTTAATGGAACATTTTTCATAACCAAGCAACAAAGATAAACAAAGCTAAAAGAGGTCTAAATAGTATGTTAATATTTGTCCATCTCAGCACTGCAGTTCTATGCTAGGTCCTGAAATTGCTTTGCTGTTCATTCTGAGCAGTGCGAGGATCAGGCAGTACTACCTAGCAGAGCTTAGAGGCTTCCAGGCCACATTCAGAGATATTGGAGGCAGAATTGGGCAGGAGAAGAGCCCGAAATCCAACGGTCTTTTGAATCCTCTGTTCTATCCTCCCAGTTCAATTTAGTGTTGTTGCTTTTTTTTAAACTTTGGAAATAAAATCTCTCATTGTTTGCACAAAAAGCTAATTAGCTACAAATAAAACAACAAACATTTGTTTTGTTCTTATGATATTTCAGGCTCTAGACTTTTTATTGGAATTAAATTTTTATTGAAACAATTTTTTAAATGATCTGAAAGGTCTCGCTAGAGCAGATGAAAAAAAATATGTGTACTGTGTCACTAGGAGACAAATGTTGTATTACATGAAATGCAATATTTCATGCAAAACTTGGAAAACTTTTGCACAATAGCACTAAAAACTCTCCTTTCCACTTCTTTAGTTTGGGACTACCTCATTCAGTAAGTGTCACTGAGGAACTAAAAAAGAGTCATAGTCCCTCTTTGATGGCTAGTAGAAGTAGAACATGGGCTCTTTTATTATTATACAACCAAGAAATGAACAGGGTGAATACATCCACAGCAACATTAACCCTTTGTGAATGGCATAAATACCTTAACAACTGATAACTAAATGCCTGTCAACATATACCAATTGGTAGGGGCTGAATAACTCGAATATAGAGAGATCTTAAAGGTGGAAATTACTCTGAAGATATATTACTTACTTGTCCATTTTGTTCTTAAAATTATTCTATTATTGTATTTTCTCTAGCTGTTAAATTTTTACATTTTACCAAAAATTAAGTCGTTAGCTTATCCTCCTGTCTCCACTTTTCAATAATAACTTATTTTCCATTTTATGCAGATAACATTGATAGATCATGGTAAAAACTATTACATATATACATATATATGTGTATGTATATGTATGTATTAAAAGTATAAAAGAGAAATTTCAAATGAACCTTCTGCTGCACCTTTTTGCCCCTGGTATGCCAGATTGCTCACCTGTGCTGATGCTTGCTCATAGGGAACAAGAGCTTTATTTTGCTGCCACTCCTACTGCAGCTTCACGTCTGAAACTGTGACTGAAAAGGTGTGATTACGTAAGCTCTCAAGAAACTGAGTTGACTCTTTTTTGAGATTGTCTTTTCATGAGCTTTTTCATAGCATGTGTTAAGTAGACATTAGGCAGCTCCATAAACTGTCTATAAAATGACACTTATAGCTACAGGAAGCTAGAGCTAATTGCCTTATTCAGAGGCTAGCCTGGTAGTAACTAGCATCATTAAAACCAGCACCTCTGCACCCCCAAAAGAACCAAATTCTCTACATTTTTAGAAAAGATAGTGTCATTTACAGCTTTTATTTAGAACTTTCTTTGATTCCTTTTCTTTTGTGAGGGCTCAGGGAGGGCACACCCTGCTTTGCTCAGGATTTACTTCTGCTTCTGTGCTCAGAAATCACTCCTGGCAAGTTTCAGGGGGTCATATTGGGTGCTAGAGACTGAACCGAGATCAGCAACATATAGGGAAGTGCCTTACATGCTGTACTTAAATTTCCTTTTTTAACTTAAAATATTAAAAATATAAAATATCAGCAAGAAACTCATGTTGATGTGAAATTATTTAAATTAATATTACAGTCCCAAAAGTATAGCTACTGTACCTTAGTTCACCTTTAATCTTAGCACTGATTCATGATCTGAAAATCAGTTGAGGTTCAGAAAACATGGAGATGAATTTAGTTAACTCAAAATACTTGCAACCTATAAATCTATCCCTTAGATGAAAGCTAACACTAAACATCAGGGAATAAGAAAGTGTCTGTAGTACAGCATTAGTACAGCAGGTAGGGGTCTTGTAATGTATGCAGTGGACCCAGGTTTGATTCCCAGCACTAAATATGGTCACCCAAATGACTCCAGAAGTGATCGCTGATCACATAGCCTTGATTAATCCCTGGGTGTTCACCCCAACCCCTATAATGAAAAAAAAGAAATTTACTTGTTATTGTTTAAGTCCATTTTAAAATTTTAATACTCATAATATAATTCTAGACTAAGCTATAATTTTCAGAACTTTAATATAGCATATTATCAATTGAATATATGATAATATTTTCAGCCCAGATATGCCTGATCCAGAGACTCACAACATGGGCCAGAGATGCTATAAGCGCTCCCGTGCCCAGCTGATCACGAGGTGCCTGGGAGGGAAGGCGGATTCTAGCCCTGGCCCACCATCCCAGCAAAGCCTTGCAAGAAGCCAGAGGAACCCCAACACCATGAGGGCCGCCATTTTCCACATCTGGACTCCCCAATCGTCAGAACTCCATCCAGCAGAAGAGCTGATCACAAGCCTAGCTGGTGCGGCCATTTTGCAGCCGCACAGTTCATCAATAAATGCACGAGATTAGAGGTGACTACAAGAGTATCACACCCGCACAGCAGAGCCTAGCAAGCTACCCATGTTGTATTTTACATGCCAAATACCAGTAACAACTATAGACCTCATTCCCATGGAATGGTTTGAGGCTCTTTATGTTCCTGGAGTGAGCAGATGTCCTTGGGCTACCCTAGCATGTGATAGGACGTATGGAGATGTTACTGGTGCCTGCTCGAGCAAATCGATGATCAATGGGAAGACAAGTGATACAGTGATTATCAATTGATTATACCTGTAAGATTATAGGATGTTTGCAGATGACATGTTCGCTGAAGGCTATGTTATTATATAGTGGCTTTAGCTTCTTTCAGACTCCCTGGACAAACTCTAAACTTTTAGAGTTTGTCCACAGAAGTGACAGATTTCTTTTTTCCTATTCTACCACCCTATGAGCATGCCAGTGCATAGTAATAGTGATGTTAAGATATAGTCATCCTATAAAGGGATTGGAAACCACGGAAAATGAATGAAAATGGCAGCTAGTTACTATGATGAAAACAATACATGAATTAAAGTTGACAAACAATTTCATTTTAAAAGATAACTTAGTAGACAATGACCTTCATTAACATTCAGAAGTGTAAGAAGTTAACTTTTACTGACTTCTCTTGAAATATTCAGGTGTAGAGGAGCATAATTCAAAGTTTCCAAAAAGTGCTATTGGGGCCACACCCAGCCATATTTGAGGCTTACTCGAGACTCTGGTTTAAGGCTCACTCCTTGGGAAACCACATGAAGTGTTGAAAATTAAATTTCATTTTTAAAATATAAATTTATTTTTTCCAACAGGGGGATTAATTGGATTGAGCAAATATTGTGCTCTCTCTCTCTTGGTCTCTCTCTCTGAAAAATTATTTTGAAATATATGCCTTCAGGTTTTAAATAAGATGTGTATATAGTATGTTTAAAAAACAAGAAGCAGTACATAAATGTAATGAGACAGGAGATAAGATAAAAGTTCGTAAGGCTTCAGTAATATTGCTTCTTTAAATATGCCTTAGGTACTTCACCTTCATTTGTAGTCACTCATCCTTAGTTACTTAATTTTTAATTAATTTTTCACTCAAATTCCTTAGGAGATTTAGCCACTCATTATACTGCATCATTTCCTACCAACCACTGTGTTAGTTATAGAAATTATCTCACAATGGCTCACTTTTTACTCCATCTGGTTCTTGAATATTCAGGTTTGCCCTGATACAGCCACGGGTCATCATGGTAATACTCAAATGTGCCATACATTATGTATATAAAACTTAAAGACTAACCCATTTTGTATTTTAGACCATCTAAATAATAAAGTAGCCCTCAGACTCATTTAAAAAAATACCGATTTTACATTGAATTTTTTAAATTGTTATTTAGGTCTGCGTATATTAGTGTTAACTTTCTGGATTTTGATGAAAAACCAACAAAACAACCACCTAAACCAAGCCATCTACTACTTTCTTCTAGTCACCCTTAGTTTTTCTTCTTTAGTTTCTCACCCAACTTGCTTGCAATTTTGTTTTAAATAGCATAAGTCACTAGATATTGCCTATTGCCTTATTTTTCTCTACATACCCTTGTTAATGAGATTATCCAGTATCGCACTCTAATTAATTTTTATTAATATTATATAATCAGTTCCATCCAAGTGGCAGCAAATGGCAAGATTTTACTCTTTTTTGCAACTGTTTAATATCCCATTGTATATTCATCATTCCTTTTTATCCTTTATCCTTTCTTCTGATGCTAGATATTTGGGCTGTTTCCATATCCTAGCTATTATACTTAATGTCATCCATTTATATTTTAGTAATTTGATTTATCTTCTAACTATTTAAAAAGAAGTATGTACTATATGAGCCTTTATCGCACTAGCAAGGTGATCATTTATCCTACTTGATTTTCATGGATGCTGGCAGAAGACGTGAGTGAGACTCCTGGTTCAGACGCAAAGGATTCACTAAAACAACAGCAGTTACACTAGTAACATATATTATATTGGCTTCCAGAACCCCAATTTACACAGTGTAATGGGAAGAAACCCTGTACAATTGGTGACTAAACAGATGAGAACCTAAATGCTATAAAACATAACTTAAAGTTTCTATATTGATCACTTTTCTGTGTTTTACAATTACATCAATGATGGCTTCCCTTACACGTAATTCTAACACCATACCCATCACCAATGTACTAACTTCCCTCTCCACAAACACCCTCTCTTTCAATCCTTCCCCAACTGAGTTGTTTGGATTGATACCTTTGTATTGCCTTTGACCTTTCTTTGTTGCTACCTTGCTGTACATCTTTAAGTGCCACATGTGAGAGAGTTCATTCTTTATCTATTTATGATTTTGCTCTGCATGATATACTGTAATCCCATCCATGTTACTCCAAATTGCATGATTTTTTCTTTTTGTTGTTGGACAGTATTCCATTCTGTAGTATTTATTCTACAATATATTGATACATTCATCCATAGTTGGAAATTACAGTTGCTCTATATCTTGTATATCGTACTAAGGGTGGTGATGAACATAGATTTGCATATATCCTTTAGAATTTTTTTTGTGTTTTTGAGTAGATGCCAAAAATAAATTGCTGGGGTCTATGAACATGTTATTAATATTATTTTGAGAGCACTCCATATTACTTTCCAGAGAGGCTGAAAAAGACTATATACCCACCAACAGAGAGTGAGGGTTCCTTTCTCAGAATAACCCCACCTAAAATTGTTATTTCCAGATTTTGGATATGTGTTATTCTCATGAAATGATATCTCATTTTTTCTGATTTTCTTTTTTCAGAATCATGAGTGACGATAAGCTCTCTTTCAAATCCTATTGACCATCTGTATGTCTCCATTGAGAAAATGTCTGGGAGCATAAAGAATTCATTGTTGAGAACAATCAAGTCAGCCCATTGATCTGGAAGAAGAAATAATTTTATTTTTATAATAAATTGCACTATTCTTCAGTTTGGAAGAAGGAAGTACTACCTCTTCCTATAAAACTGCACTCTCAGTGCAAACGTTCTTGGAAAGAGAGCTTAGAACCAGGGAAGTCTATGTCTTAGCTCACGAAACAATCCAAAGTCTGAGACATCTATTAGAATTTTCTCCTAATTATCTCCCACCCATGATGGGAGAGAGATTGCAGTGTGCAGGTGCTTGTCTTATATGTGGAAGGCCTGATTTTAGCCTTGGTATCCCATTTGGTCATTCAAGCACCACAAGTTGTTCCTGAACACGAAGCCAGGACTAACCCCTATCACTGCTAGGTAACGTCAAAAATAATAATAGTAATGTCAATGTTAGATGTTCTTTACTGAAACAAAAACAAAATTCAGGGGAACCAGGGGCTAGCTTAAAAGTACTACAGTGCACAGCTGGTGAGTGTGAGGCCCAGTGACTGCCTCAGCTTCAGCACCACATACACTGTTCCCTCAGGACCCAACATCAAGTTTGGCACTGTGGGAAAGGGGAGAGTCCACCCTGCTGCCCTCAAATAAGCAAGCCAGAAAGACTTCTGTTGTTATAACATTTGAATATTAATAATCAATGTGTAAAATTAGCAATAGTAATATTTATCCTTAAAATGTTGCTCATATATCAAAATTTGAAAAATTTCTTGTAATGCAAGCTCACCGTAGTCAGTCATATGCTTTAATCTTAAAAAATAAATTTGTGACAATTCAGAATATTAGATAGTTTTTAATTCCAATCCACTGTGGATTTCATGTTTTTGTCTCAATTGTTGATAACACAAGCTCAATGATAGTGAAGATGAACAAAATGAGTTGAGTTACTTCAGCTTTTCTATACCAATCTATGTAACTAGAGTTTCTGTGTTTAATTTAGTTCCCACTTCAGAGATCGGTGCTAGAACTAATCTGGGGAGACTGTGCATTTTAAATTCCTAGAGTTTGTTATGAACTGAGGTGGTATGGATTTCTATCAAATTTGTTCTTATGTTTAAAACTTATTTTAGTAATTTTAATATTTGTTGCACTCCAATATTTTTTTTTAAATTAAAACGAGTTTTAAGTATTTTTGATGACCCATAAGTCAAATGAATTTGCCCAAAATACCAGTTTTCCTCTTCGGTATGTTCTAGAATTTCTTCCCTAATCCCTTATTTGAATTATCCATACCTACAAGCAACAGCTCTGAAAGCGTTGAGACCTTTAAATAAACATCTGAACAGATGTTCACCACATTAATAAACAAGGCTTTACAAATGGAAAAAAACAGCAAGATATGCTTCTTTTAAAAAAATAATGAGTTGCATAATTGTAGGAGGTAGGTTATAGCCATATCTATCAAAGATTTGGAGATAAGTTAGTGTTTGTTCTTGTGTTTTGTTTATGTTTACTGTTATTATTTTTGTTTGTGATGCTCAAATTTTACTCCTGGGTTTGTGTTAAGGGAACAGTTCTGGTGAAGCTTTGTGGATGATACGCAGTACTACGACTGAATACAGGTTTACTGTAACCCAAACCAGTATCTTAGCCACTGAACAATATTTCTAGCACCTATTTTGTTATTCATAATACATCAATAAAATATAAACGTTCCTTGATATATTATGAATGATGGAGAAATGATGCGCAATTGTTTTGTACAATGTGGCTTTAATAAAGGAACTAGGTAATTTTATGCACTTCTCAGGTCATTTTTATTGCAATTTTATTGTATGTGTGTGTGTGGTCTATGTGTTTGTGAGGGAGAGAGTGTATGTTGGTAGCACAGGGAGCACGTGAGGTCACACTTATTGTGATGGTTCACATGTTTTGTTTGTTTTAGGTCACATACCCATGAACATTAATGCAGGGACCATGACAAGATTGAACTCAAAGCCTCATACTCAAAAGAGAAGCTCTCTACCACTAAGTCATATTCCCAGGTGTCTTGGAGTCATTAAATCTAATAAAAGGTTTTAAGGATCTCTAAAGCAATGATGGTTACACATGAGGATCATTAAGAGACTTTTAAAATAATTTACTTTATATTATTTGTACAACAAAATGGCAAATGGAAGTATAAAAATACAGCCCAGCAAACAAGAAGACCTTCAATACCTGAATAAGCCTATCACCATTGAGGAAATTGAAATAGTAATTAAAAAGTCTGCCCAAACACAAAAGCTCAGGTCCAGATGGATTCACTAATTCTTCCAAACCTTTAAGGAGGACCAACTCCCAGTCCTTTTTCAAGCTCTTCCAGGAAATAGGAGAAACAAATACTCCCAAGCAGCTTCTACGAGGCCCATATCTCCCTGATACCCAAAGAGGCAGAGACAACACACAAAAAAAGAAAACTACAGAACAATCTCCCTGATAAACACAGATGCTTAGATCTTCAGCAAAATATTAGCAAAGAGAACCAAAGACTCATCAAGAAGATTATACATCATGACCAAGTAGTTTTCATCCCAGGAATACAAGGAGGGTTCAACATTCACAAGTCAATCAACATAATACATCATATCAATAAGAAAAAAATAAAAACCATATGATCATATCAATAGATGCTGAGAAAGCATTTGACAAGATCTAACAGCCGTTCATGTTTAAAACCCTCCAAAAAATGGGAATTGAAGGAATCAATATAGCCAAAGACATCTACCAAAGCCCATAGCGAGTATCATTCTCTATGGGGGGGGAAAAATTGAAGGCCTTCCCTGTAAAATCAGGGATTGTCACCAATTTTATTTAACATGGTACTGAAAGTACTTGCCATAGCAATCAGAGAAGAAAAGGGCATTAAGGGCATCAAGATAGGCAAGGAAGAAGTCAAGCTATCACTATCTGCAGATGACATGATATTATACCTATAGAACCCTAAACTCTCTAAAAAAAACTCCTAAAAACAATAGATACATATAGTGGGGGAGGGAGGGAAAGGGACTTTGGTGGTGGGAAATGGGCACTGATGGAGGGATGGGTGCTGGGAACATTGTATGGACTGAAACTTCGAGCATGGACATCTTTGTAATTGTATATTTCACGGTAGTGTAATAAAACAAAAACTAATTAAAAAATAGAGGATCAGAGCCTCTGTTGAAATCTCAGCACTGGCCAGTGATTAGAAACAACCCAATAACTATAAACAATCTTCTTCCAGGAAAATGAATAAACTTAAGAAAAGCCATGAACTATTCTCAAAAAGAAACTCTTCTCATAAAGAAATTTACAAAAGATTAAAGGAGAAAACCCTCTAGGATTCTTGTTCCTGAGATGACTATATTTTATTTAATATTCCCATAGCTTTGTATGTATCAGATTCTTAGAAGCCACTTGATTGTTGCTTATGATTACAGTGACAATGCAAAGCTGGATTTTTAAAAGATTTCTAAAGGTAAGAGCAACTTCCCTACCCTCATTATCCATTTATATTTAATATTTATTATTACATATTTAATTTTTATTATGATATAATATTTATTTATAACATAATACCATATTTATAATAAGCACAACCTCTTTGCTAACCAAGAACAATTCTCTAACATTTCATAGTCAGATCAGATCTATGCAAAATAACTACACTAAATTTGCCAGGGTGCTTATGCCTCCATATCAATATTTTCTTTCCTATTTAGGTAAATAAAGGTTCACTAGGCCCCCATTATTGCACTGAAAATTGTGTGGGTTTTCAGTTCATAGAAGTTATTTATTCTCTATTATGCCCTTTTCAATGAGTTTTTTAATTGTATTACATCGCTATTTGATATACAATTACAAAGCTGTTCATGATTGGATTTCAGTCATATAGTGTCCCAGCACCCATCCCTCCACCAGTGCACATTTCCTACTACCAATGTTCCCAGTTTCCTTCCACTCCCCCGCCTGCCTCTATGGCAGACACTTTTCTTGTCTCTCTCTCTCTCTCTCTCCTCCCCCCGTTCTCTTGCACATTATGGTTTGTAGTACAATCACTGAGGATTTATCATTGAAAGTATTGAATACTATCAAAATACTATCAAAGTTATCATTGATAGTATTGAAAGTAGGTATGTAGATAAATACCTACATACCTACTTTCAATACTCAGTTTTAGTCTAGCATTACCATTTCCAACTTTCAAGGAGATTTTTAATTGTCTTTTCAATGGCAATTCTGTTTTCTCTTACTCTTGTCCATATTCATCTTTGCTTTTCCTATGAAGGGGAAATTTTATTCTTGCAACGTCTTAGCACTAACACGAGAGGTTTGCTCTAGAGTGGTGTTTTGATCAATATTATCAAACTTTCCCTTATCCAAATTTGTTTTGTATTTTTAATTAAGATGCTCAGAATCTACTCCCAAATTTGTACTTTCACCTTAATCAATTTTATTTTGCTTTAGTCTTTCAATTTACTAATATAATCTCATTCTTTCTTTAGACGTCTCAGCACTTGCCTAGATAACTATACATTGTGACTTACTATTCTGACAGCTACTAAGGGAATTGAAAATAAATCATCCTGAATGAGTATAATAAGTCCAAAAGGGCAGAATCCTTTGCTTTGTCTTCAAGAAATTAGAGAATTATGCTAATAGTTAGAAGTAAAAGAATTTAATATCTTCAAGTTATTTATGCCACATTTTTCTCTCACTCAAACTTTTACCACATTCCAATCATGAACTTGATTTAGATATAAAAATTGTTCAAATCAAGAATTTAGAAAATTTAAAAATCTTCGTTATTCTGAAAATTAAGTCTGGTCCCTAACATCACTCACTTTATTTTCTCAGCTTTTGGGCTAAACCTAATGAATTCGGAGAGCAGCACAGCAAATGGCTCAGTCCCTGGCCTAGTCCAATATAGCTCCTAGGGTTAGCAGATACATGTGGGGAGGGTGTGGGCCACACTGGTTAGACTTAGAAGGGGGCTTTGGGCTCCTCCCCCATTCCTCCACCTCCAGGTGGGGGGTGGCTGTAGGCTTGCAGCATCCACAGCCAGCAAAGCTGGATGAGAGACACACAAGACCCACATCTGCTCTGTGTGCAGCCACTCTGTGGCCGTGTGACCGAGTTAAATAAAAATGGAGGTTAGGACTATGTCATCCTCATGATCTTTCACATTTATACACTGCAATGATCATTCTAGTTGCAACAAACTAGGGAGGTTGATGGGAAATAAGGAAGTATAATGTCGCACTAGAACTCTCTATTGAATATGCACATACAGACATCTTAAACAGTTAATGTCTGTAGGACAAGCCACAAAGTGTAAAAAGAAGAGAGAGAGAAATTCAGAGACAGAGTCAAGAGACAGAGAAAGAGAATGAAGAGTACCTAGTATAGGCCCAGGCTGGTGTTGGGTGGGAGGGAGTGTTTGGGCATTGCTGGTGGGAAGGGGCACTGGTGGAGGGCTGGGATCTGGAACACAGTATGATAGAGACCCAATTATGTGCATCCTTGAATTATATAACTCACAGTGGTATAATAAAATTAAGAAAAAGTTAAGCAGTACAATATAAATTAAGAGAAAGTCGAACATCCTTTTTATTTCTTCACTTGATCACTTGAATCCCGTTATTCATCGATTTGCTCGAGCGGGCGCCAGTAACATTTCCATTGGACCCTATCACATGCCAATGTAGCCCAATGGCATCTGGTTGATTCAATAATATGAAGAGCCTCAAACCGTTCATTCAGGGTCTTGACAAGGAAGTCTGACCATCTTGAAGGTGGGCGGCCACGTGATCTTTTGACATCCCTTGGGATCCAGTCCGTAATGGCTTTTGTCCAGCGGTTTTCTCCAAATCTCATTACATGTTCAGCCCATCTGATTTTCGATGCCTTGGCAAACGAGACAGCATCCCTGATTCTAGAATAGCAACGGAGGTCAGAACTCCGGATTCCTTCTCTCACTTGAGTGAGGTGTTATATTCCAAGCATAGCTCTTTTGATTCCTCTCTGGGAGACCCGAATGAATAGCATTCTCATCCTGCTTTCGTAGGGCCCAGATCTCTGAGGCGTATGTTAATGCAGGGAGAATGGTGGAGTCAAAGAGATGTGCCCAGAGCCGGAGGTTCTTTGTCCTTTTATCTATTTCTTTGATGCCTTTGAAGGCATTCCATGCCGCTCTCGTCCTCCTGCGCAGCTCAGTTTTAGGTCATTCATCATGTTGACTTCCTCGACCTAGGTACACATAACTGCTGCATTCAGAGATGTTTGTTCCATTGAGAGTGAATGGGGCCTCTGGAACTAGTTCATTTTTCATAAACATGGTTTTCTTTAGATTCAGCTGTAGACCTATCTTTCCACATTCTCGGTCGAAGTCAGCCAGCATTTGTGCTGCTTGGCTAATGTTTGGTGTTATTAGAACGGTGTCATCAGCGAAGTGGAGGTGGTGTAGTTGCTGACCATCTATCTTCACTCCCATACTTCCCATACTAATTGTCGCATGATGTTCTCGAGGGTGGCGCTGAAGAGTTTTGGTGAAATGGTATCACCCTGTCGAACCCCTCTTTTGACATCAATGATCACTTCTTTGTAGAATGATGAGATCCTGGTGGTGAATCGTAATACAGCTCATGAAGGATCTTGATGTATTGGGTTTGAACACCCTGTTTGGCTAGGGCTTCGATGACTGCTTCAGTCTCCATAGAATCAAAGACTTTCTGCAAATCAATGAACGTGAGACAGAGTGGCATCTTGTACTCCCTACAAACCTCAATGAGCTTGGTTACTGTGTGGATATGGTCGATTGTGCTGAATCCTTTCCGGAAGCCTGCTTGCTCGCATCGTTGTCCTTCATCTAGTGTTCTGCTAATCCTGTTCAGGATGACTCGTGTAAACAGCTTGTAGATGACAGACAACAGGCAGATGGGGCAGTAGTTGCCAATGTCGTGAATGTCTCCCTTCTTGGACAGTAGAACTGTCCTGCTGGTTTTCCATTGGGAGGGCACCTTGCATTCGGTCAGGTAGCGTGTGAAGAGCCGAGCTAGTGTATTGATGAGTACCAACGGCAGATTCTTCAGGTGTTCAGGTCTGACTTTGTCTGAGCCTAGTGTTGTTCCCTTCTTTACTGATGAGATGGCATGTCGGATTTCAGAAGGCAGAACATTGGTAATGACATATCCATCCTGTGGAATTTGGTATGTGGGCAGGTGGATGTGGCTATCAAAGAGATTTGAGTAGAAGTCATGGATAATCTTCTCCATTGCCTTTCTGGAAGATGTGATAGATCCATTAAGGCGTCGGAGGGCAGTCATCTTGGTCTTATTCCGACCTTCTGAACACAGGAACTTCTCTGGGGGCAATTAATTATCACCCAAGGCAATGCTGAGGAACATTTTAAGACTGAACCCGGCCTTTTTCCTACACGTCATCCACTTAGCCTTTTATTTCTAACCTGTTCAAATAAATTAAATAGATATCCTCATTTACATAAAGCTTAATTGGACTTTTAACTAGTTTTTAAATATCAATGTAGACTTTCAGATGCAAGTCTTAAGAAGGATCAGAATTAATGCTTCTCAATCTGTTCAAATGCTCACAAAGATTGAGGTAGAAATGTAGTTTTGCAGATAAAATGTGTCATCTCTTCAAGGTATAAAATTTCTTCAAAACAGATTTATCTGTCATATCAGAGATTTTTTTCATCTTTTGTATAAAATGTATAAAAGAGAGAAAGCAGATCTCAAGCCTTGCTTGTCAGAGCCCCCACCCTGCAGAGAAACCTATTTCAAGCCCAGGTATGCTAAAACCAGAGACACAGATACATGGGCCAGAGCAGCTACCAGTTCTCCCTGTTGAATCAGTAATATACCAAGAGTATTCCACCTGCCCCTCTAGAGAGCCCGGCAAGCTACTGAGAGTAGCCTGCCTGCACAGCAGAGCCAGGTAAGCTGTCCATTGTGTATTCAATATGCCAAACCAGTAAAAATAATGGATAACATCCGCCCAACCCTGAAAGAGCCCCAAATACTGCAGTGCTAAGGAAAGGCTGATAAAATCTCAGGGTCAAACTAGGCTGCCAAAACGAAGGACTAAAATGACTGTGTGTACTTTCAATGCATGTACACTGGCATCGGAAGCATATATCGAGGACCTGATGGTGCAGGCGCAAAATATCAAGTACGACATTATTGACATGACCGAGACAAGAAGGCATTAATCACATCACCCCATTTTCAACACTGCAGAAGAACTGTTCCTCAGAACATACAATGAAAGAGGTGTTGGTGGTGTCGGTGTCCTTGTCAACGCAAACCTGGCCATGAGCATTGATTCTGTTGAGTGCCTAACAAATTGGATGATTACACTTGAAGAGATGTGGCTCACTGTCTGCAGTTTCTATCTTCATTGTATATGCACCAACATGCACATACAAGGAAGAAGAAATTAATAAATTCTACAAGGAACTAGAAGAATTCTATAAGAAGACCACACCTTCTATAAGAACATGGTCGGTGAATTTAATGCCAAGATAGGACCGTGAAGATTGGCCAGAGAACTCCACATCAGGACCGTTGGCCTATGGTGGAACTAACAGAGTGAGAGTGATCTGAGTTTATCATGTAGACCAAGACAATTCATGGTAACTCTAGATGTCAGACATGAGAATCTCCTGGTGGACAGTTATACAATGAAATTAACCACATCATATCTAATTGACTTTTTCCTGGCCGATGTTGCTGTCTTCCCAAAATTCCAAACAGGATAGGACCACTGTCTCCTTCATGCAAAATTCTACCTCATGGATCAGGGAGAAAGGGCTGCAAAGCTTTATTTTATTTTATTATTTTATTTTATTATTTTATTTTATTGCCTTTTGGGTTACACCTGGCAATGCTCAGGGATTACTCCTGACTCTTTATTCAGGAATTACTCCTGGCGGTGCTCAGGGGACCATATGCAATGCCGGGGATCAAACCCGGGTCGGCCCGCGTGCAAGGCAAACGCCCTACACGCTGGACTATCGCTCCAGCCTCCAGGAGTGCAAAGTTTTAGAAGAGAACTTCCAGAATGACCACCAACTGGTAACTCTTTTGGCACCGTTGTGGCAACATGGGAAGATGCCATCATTGATGACATCAATGAAGAATACCACAACTGGTTCAGTACCTCCATGATAGTGAGAGGAATACTGAGAGAGAGAGAGAAAGCCACCAAAGGATGTCTGTCTTCAAAAACATTTGAGTTCATTCACCAGCATGCCAAGGCGTGAGCCTTAGACAACCATAAGCTAAATCCAGCTCGCAGAGCAGTGCAGAGGAGTGATGAAGGAAGATCCTTAAAGAAAAAAGAGCAGCAATACTGGTCCATGCAGCACAAGCCTGGAAAAGCATTTGCAACGCTTGCTAGTCCATTGCCAACTATAAATCCAAGATGACTGCCTTCCGACATCCTGATGGATCTGTCACAACTTCCAGAAAGACAATGGAGAAGAGTATCCATGAATTCTACTCGGTACTCTTTGATAGCCACGTCCACCTGCCCACATACAAAATTCAGCAGGATGTGTCATTCCCAACGTTCTCCTTTCTGAAATCCAACATGTCAGTTAGGGTGGTAAAGAAGTGAACTACACCTGGCCCAGACAAAAGTCAGACCCGAACACCTGAAGAATCTGCCATCAGTACTCATCAATACACGGCTGGGCTCTTCACATGCTACCTGTCTGAATGCAAGGTTCCCTCTCTGTGGAAAACCAGCAGAACATTTCAACTGTTCAAGAAGGGAGATATCCATGGCATTGGTAACTATTGTCCAATCTGCCTGTTGTTTGTGATCTACAAGCTGTTCATTCAAGTCATCCTGAACAGGATTGGCAAAACATTAGAAGAAGGACAACCATGCGAGCAATCTGACTTTTTAAAAAAGGATTCAGCACAATTGACCATATCCACACCGTAGCCAAAATCATTTAGGTTTGTAGGGTGTTCAAGGTGCTGCTTTGTCTAACATTCATTGATTTAAAGAAAGCCTTTGATTCTGTTGAGACAGAAATGGTTAGCAAAGCCCTAGTCCAACAGGGTGTTCAAACGCAACACATCAAGATCCTTCGAGAGCTGTATTATGGATTAACCACCAGCATCTCACCATTGTAAAAGGAAGTTACCATTTGTCGGGAGCTCCGCCGGGTCCCCGACAGTACCGGGAAGAGAGTTCCCTTCTACCTCCGAAGCCGGCGAGGAATGGATGAAAACTCAGGAATCCGATGCAGTTTTAAAAGGCTTTACTTATCACAGGTTCAGGCATACAAATCAGCAAAAGGAAAAGCCTGGTGCTTAGGATTCCAGGCTAGAACCCCAGCCACGTGTAGGCCAAGATTGAGGCCACCACTTGTAAAGGCCCTGTAAAAGGAGAAGAAGACAAGACTTCCAAGAAGGGTGAGCGCTCACAAAGAGAGAGCCCAAAAAAGAAGCGCGAGAGAGAGGAAACAAGCCAGTTTTATACCCCTCAACTCAGACCTTCCTCCCACTGTTATGGAAAGCAGGGAGGGTCAAATGCCCTTAGGTAATCCCTCCCTGCACCTCACCTAGGCCCTTTAGTATGCTAATGTTTTGAGCCAAGATCTGCCTGGAAATGCCTTTATAGGGTAGAGAAGGGGGATTCTGAGATGGCATGTCTCTGTACCAAAGACTAATACTAATGCCAGTTAAATATTTCTCCAAGCCTTCACAAGTCTCTTCTACTTCATTGCAGTTTTGTATTTTAGTTGCCTTTGAGTATATCAGGGAGCCATGCTTGTTTGCTTGGAAGCAAACAGCATTTCTCTCTGGTCTAATTACTTAGGGTCCTACGTAGCCAGGCTAATATGCTGGTAAGATCTAGCTAGTCCCACGATGATTGTGGTAGCATGGGAGAATATTTATACCAGCTAGTACAGCATACATGGTCAGATAAACTGCCACATTTAGACTCCCCCTTATCTAAGAAGTGATTTGCAGGCAGCAATTCAGAGCAGATGCAGCGGCCCTTAGGAGTCCTGCAACAACCATTGATGTAAAAGAGGGCTTTGCCAGGGTGATGCCATTTCACTGAAACTCTTTAGCACCACCCTGTAGAACGTCATACGAAAATTAGAATGGGAAGGAATGGAAGTGAAGATAGACTGTCAGCAACTACACCACCTCCACTTCGCTGATAACATCATTCTAATAACACAAAACATTAGCTACCAGCTCAAATGCTGGCTGATTTCGACCGAGCATGTGGAAAGATAGGTCTTCAGCTGAATCTCCACAAAACAATGTTCATGAAAAATGAACTAGTTCCAGATGCTTCATTCACTCTCAATGGAACAAACATCTCTGAATGCAGCAGTTGTGTGTACGACAACTGCTGCAGTTGTGTGTAGGTCGAGAACTCAACATGGTGAATGACTAGCACTTGAGCTGTGCAGGAGGAAGAGAGCATCCTGAGTCGCCTTCAAGAGTTCGAAGAAATGGCTGAAAGGACAAAGAACTTCCCGGCTCCAGACACATCTCTTCGACGACACTGTTCACCCTCCATTAACATATGCCTCAGAGACCTGGGCCCTATGAAAGCAGGATGAAAATGCTATTCAGGTCTCCCAAAGAGGACTTGAAAGAGCTGTGCTTGGAATATCACACTTCACTCAAGAGAGAGAGGAATCCAGAGTTCTGACCTCCATTGACGATCGAGAATCAGGGATGCTGTCTCTTTTGCCAAGGCATCAAAACTCAGATGGGCTGGACATGTAATGTAACTTGGATATGACCAGCTGGACTAGATAGAGCCTTTACCTAATGGATCCCATGGGATGTCAAAAAACAACATGGCTGCCCACTTACAAAATGGTCAGACTTCTTTATCAAGACCCTTAACAAATGGTTTGAGGCTCTTCTTATTCCTGGAGCAAGAAGATGCCATTGGACTACACTGGCATGTGACAGGGATAAATGGAAATGTTACTGCTGCCCGCTAGAGCAAATTGATGAATAACGGGATGTCAAGTCATCAGAGATTTTTTCATCTTTTGTTTAAAGTTATTTTCCCTATCTTTTGAATAATCAAGCAGATGCCATTGGGCTACACTGCACATGATAGGGTCAAATAAAATAAATATATATATATATATATACATATACATACATACATATATATATATATATATATATATATATACACACACACACACACACATATTATGATACCAATAGCCAAGGTCAGGTGAAATGTGGATCAGGAAGCCTTGCCAAAGGTCGAAACTACCACAAATGTGTGGGAGCAGAGGTTAGGTAAGACAGAGAAAGGAACAGTGGACCAATGATTGTCGAAAGTCTATTACAATTCACAACATGTAAGAGAGGGAAGAGAGAGAGATAAAGAGAAAGAGAGAAAAGAGATGGAGACCCTGCCATGGAGGCAGGCTAGGGGAGTGTTGGAGGACAGGTTTAGCTAACCTGGGAGCTTTGTTGTTTTGCCCACTCCCAGCTTAATCTTATTTTTTTTTTTTTTTTTTCCAGCTTAATCTTATTTAAGTCAAGGTTTATCCTAATGAGATCTCTCTTCTATGTAAACACTGCTAGAGGGTGTGGCAGTTACAGAAGTCACCTTGATTGAATAACTTCTGACTTATACATCTACTAAGACTTCTATGTTTTCTAGATTGGGCACAGCTCCTCTTTATACCCACTGCACCCAGCGTGGGACAGTTAGAATTTACCAGGAGACTACCACCCTGGCTACGTTGAGACTATGGAAACATAGGAAGGATCATGCTAGTTTGCTCTAAGCAGGAGAGTGTGACCCTTTCAGTACACAAGAACAAGATACTCAGAATCACCCTTGTGCAAATAATAATAAGAAGGACCTTTGTGGGTACCATCTAGATTACATGAAGCTCATGAAATTAAGATGTATTACTTTATACCAGCCCCCCCCTCTCTCTCCAGTGTTTTACATAAGAGATAATTTCGGGATTAGTCCTTGGCATAAACTTTGTTTATACCTGCAATAGGGTGTGGCACTACACTCTGTTTAGAGTTCTTTGTTGACATGATCCTCCCAGTTGGATTACTTTGGTGTATATAAGGGGCTGACTTGAGGCCCCTTCACCTTTTGGGCCTTTTAGCTTTAGGCTTTTTGGCTCCTGTGGCTTTTAGTCTTTTGCTCCTTTTCTGGGTAGGACTCAGCTCGGGTGAGATCCACTCTCTTTGGTGGGAGACTTAGGCTTTTTTGTATGGTCTAAGTCGGACCAGAGCTAGAGTTTGTTCATTATATTGGAGTGCTGTGGAAGAGCTTTTGTACTATTAAAAGCCGTTTTGGAACTGCACCGACTCATGAGTTTTCATCTGTTCTCCTGGCGTCCTCGGAGGTAGAAGAGAACTTCTGTCCTGACACTGTCGGGGACCCCGGCGGTGTTCCCAGACAGTGGATGGGGAGGGTATTGGGGACATTGGTGGTAGGAGGAAGGGCACTGGTGGAGGGATGGGTGCTGGAACACTGTATGGCTTTAAACCCAAACATGCACATTTTTGTAATTGTCAAAAAAGTAAAAAAATAAAATTAAAAAAAAAAAAAAAGAAAATATTACTGGCACCTGCTTGAGCAAATCAATGAATAACAGGATGCTCAAGTGATCAAGTGATCTTTTAATAATAGTTTGCACCTATCTTCAGTTGAGTGTTAGCTTCCATATATTATGGAAATTTCTTTTATCACATCTAGTGATCAGTGTGAAGTTAGAGATAAAACAAATGGTGATTTTAATTAGGAAACATGTTTCAGAATTAAAGCAATACTCTGATTGTTTCTTCTTCTGTTCTATCCCCCATGATCTATTTCCTGATGGAACATAAACTTTCCTGTTTTTACAAAAGGTATTAATATAACACGAAAACAAATCATTAAAATTTAAAGGCCATTCCCAATAGAGACTGGTTTTCCTAGATAGTCTAGTAAAAAAATAGAATGATGAAATTTTAGGAAAAGAGTTATCCAGTGATTTTTGTGTGCCTTATTAGTTTTTTTTAGAAAAATTATCTTTTGTGACCCTCTTGCCTATACTTGGGCTTAATTCCTAATGACTGTAATCTGAGTGATTATATGTCATCTTATTTTTGACCTTAGCTCTTAAAATAAATCTTGTTTAGAGAATTAATCTGTGTTATTTATTCAAAACTACAATCCCAATGATGGACTCGGTCTTAGCATTTCTTAGCTCAGGAAGAATTACAGAATTTTTTTTCTATATAAAATAATGGTGTAATATCGATTAAACATGACAACTGATAGAGGTTCACAGTGGAAAAGGGTATATTTGGCAGCTCCATTGCAAAATTAATGACATACAAGCAATAAAGTTACAAGAATAACAGGGAATATTGGACTCTACTCAATAAAAACAAGTTAAATCTAAATTTAGGTTTTTACTACGTCATTAGCCAAACCGAGTTGATCCTAGGTATCACAGCACATATGGTCTGTGAGATTCCCTGCAGTTATCATACCCCCTATTAGATGACCAGATGGACTGGATAAAATTCCAGGGAGTAAAAGGGCTGTTTCAACTTTCCATTGCCCTGTATTATAAGATTTCTTTTCATTCCTTCACCAAACTGCATTTTTATCCTAAAGATAAATTTTTAAAAAATTTTTTATTATACCACCGTGAGACATACAATTACAAAGGGGTTCATAATTGGTTCTTGGTAATACAGTATTCCATCACCCATCCTTCCATCAGTGTCCCATTTCCACCACCAATGTACCCTACCCCCTTCTGTTCTCCCCAGGCTGCCTCAATAGAGGTGCCCCCATTTCCTCTCTCTCTCTCTCTCTCTCTCTCTCTCTCTCTCTCTCTCTCTGTCTGTCTCTGCACCTCTCTCCCTCTTCTTTTTCACATTGTGGCTAGCCCTGCAGATATTTAGAGTTTATCACGTAAGTCTCCCAAAGGTAAATTTTTAAAACTTGTAATTTAATACATTCTTTTTTAGCATAATAATTTCAGACTACATTTAAGGTTCTTTCCCTGACTATACCAATATTATTTCTATGAACAGCCATAGTAATATCAATACACAGTCATTTAACACTAAAATACTTTTTAATAATTTGAGTGTTACTAATTTAAGGGCTTACACCTTCTCTTACTCTATTACATTTCTAATGACCTGGGGTTCACACTGTAGTTGTAGTGCTTACATGCTTTATACAGTTCCACACACTTGGCAATGATGTGTGACACTTTGTAGTAGAGATTATATTCTTTGTTGTGGCACTAAGTGACTGTCTCACAGGGTGCCCCAATCATGTATAATAGTGTCAAGAATGAACTCAAAACCACGTACTTCAAGTCAGGCACTCTACCCCTAAGCTTTCTTGGGTCCTCTAATTTGAAATTTTAGTTTAGGAGTCAGGAGATAGCTCAAGGGTTAATACACTTGTGCTTAGTGTGACCGCCCAGTTGGATACCTGGCACTGCAAGTGGTCTCCTGAGTCCTGCCAGGAATGATCCCTGAATATAGAGCCAGAAAAAATCCTGAGTAAAGCCTATGTAGCCTAAAACTTTCTAATTGGGCTTAAAATTATGCTTCTCCTTATTAAACTATTCATTCTAACTTTGTCTCATTTTGATTTGCATTCATTAATGAGTCAAATATTTGGGGGAATTTTATAATTTTATAGAAAGCATATGTAGATAGATTGATAGATTATTCAAAGTTTTAAAAAAAATAAAAGGGAGAAATGTAATATATTATATAATGTAGAATTGGTTTGCGAGGGAACAAATAAAATAATTCTTGACCCAATCTCATGTGTTAGATTTTTTAACATATTATTTAATCACTGCAGAAAGGAAAATTAAACATGAAAAAATACACAAGGTTTAAATTATATTTCAATATGTTGTGTTTTGGCTAGATTTTTTTATCCTGCGAATAATATATGAGATTACAAATAATGAGGTTTTCTACTATATTATAAATTTTTTAGTGGTCAAATTGATCTTCAAACGGACATAATTACAGTAAAGATCAAAGAACAAAAAGAATATAAGCAGTTAAGTTACAGCAGACCTGGGTTTGAATGCAATTTTGAGAAAATCACTTAAATTTCCTCATCAATAAAATAGAAGTATTAATGCCCAGTAGGTAAGACTCAAATAATTTATATAGATTTAACTAATTCATTAAAAATACAGGCCTGTCCATTTTTTCATTAGGTGTATTACTTGGCATGATATGTGTTCTTAGAGAATCAGTTTTACCCAAGCACTGGATAACAATTTTGGTTTCATAGTGGTTATGAGAAATAAATATCAATTTAATGTATGAATTACATTAACTTACAATAGACTATAATTTCTGCCTGAGTAAGAAACTATAAAAGAGATTTTCTAGATAGTAACTAATTTATTTAGTTTAGCTATTCTAGAATGAATGATAGTAGCCATAATTCCCTATCTAGACCCTCAAAATAAGTGTTCTCAGACATACTGAAACTGATCTTGACTTATATATCTCAGAGGGTTAAAGCAGGTAAGAAGTCTAACCGTTTAATAAAAGTTTTTATTAAAGAAAAGTAAGTATATTGCTCCAACTGGATATTTTTAAAGCAATTTAATTAAAAGGTTATTTTAAACTTACAGGTTGTATGTTGTAATGTTAATTTTGTGCACATGAATTAAATTCTTTCTTTAAAAGCCTGTAAGTGTTCCAGTGTTTTAGGAGGGCAGAGTTACCACATCATGCTTAACCCTGAAATGTCAATAATCCTTCATTACAGTCTCTCTTCTTCCACCTAGTGTTTCTGTGTTCTTGGGAGAGAAGAGTGGAACTGATGGACCACATGGCATTTTGACTATTCTAATTTGTATTATAATACTGTGAATCAGACATTTACAAAGCTGTTCATGATTGGGTTTCAATCATACAGTGTTCCAACACCCATCCCTCAACCAATGCACATTTTCCACAACCAATGTTCCCAGATTCCTTCTCCTCTCCCCCAGCCTCCACTACTCCACTATAGCATATACTTGTCCTCCTCCTCCTCCTCTCCTCTCTCTCTTTCTCTCTCTCTCCTCTCTCTCTTCTCTTACATTGTGGATTGCCATATACATTTAGGGGTTGTCATGTATATGACTTGCTTAAATTCAATGCTCAGTTCTAGTCTGGCATTTTTCCAACAATTTGTATAACAGTGGTATATGTTTAATATCTCACAATGAATGCAGTCATTCTATATCTGTCCTTTTCGTTTTCACTGATTTCACTAAGTTTGATAATCTCCATGTCCATCCATTTACAGGCAAATTTCATGACCTCGTTTTTCCTGACAGTGCATAGTATTCCATTGTATAGATATACCATAGTTTCATTATACAGTCATCTGTTCTTGGGCACTCGGGTTGTTTCCAGATTCTGGCTATTGTGAATAGTGCTGCTATGAACATAGAAATGCAGATGGTATTTCTGCTGTGTATTTTTGAGGCTCCAGAATATATTACCAGGAGAGGTATTGCTGGGTCAAACAGGAGCTCAATATCTAGCTTTTTGGAGGATACAAACCATCACTTGATCATTTGACATCCCGTTATTCATTGATTTGCTCTAGCAGGTGCCAGTAAAGTTTTCATTTGAACTTAGCATGTGCCAGTGTAGCCCAATGGCATCTGCTTGCTTCAGGGACAAGAAGAGCCTCAAACTGTTTGTTGAGGGTCTTGACAAAAAGTCTGACCATCTTGGTCAGACTGGTGTGCAGCCATGTGATCTTTTAAAGTCCCATGGGATCCATGGGATGGCATCAGTCCAGTGGTTGTCTCCAAATCACATTACATGTCCAGCCCATCTGATTTTTGATGCCTTGATAAATGAGAGAGCATCCCTGACTCTGGATTGTCAACAAGTCAGAACTCCAGATTCCTTCTCTCGTTTGAGTGAGGCATGATATTCCAAACATAGCTTTTGATTCCTCTTTGGGAGGCCCAAATAGCATTCTCATCCTGCTTTTGCAGGGCCCAGGTCTCTGAAGCATATGCTAATGCAGGAGAATAGTGGAGTCGAAGAGATGTGCCTGGAGCCGGAGTTTCTTTGTCCTTTTGGCTATTTCTTCAATGCTCTTTAAGTTGCTCCATGCCACTCTCCTCCTCCTGCGCAGCTCAGATTTTAGGTTGTTCATCATGTTGAGTTCTCGACCTAGATACACATAACTGCTGCACCCAATGAGGTTTGTTCTCTGTAGACAAATATGTATACGTATACAATATGTCTACAAATAAAACATATTGTTTTCCCAAAAGGCTGGACCAGTCAACATTTCCACCAACAATGGATGAGAGTCCCTTTCTCCCCGCATTCACGCCAGCACTGGTTGTTCTTGTTCTTTTGGATGTATGCCAGTCTCTGTGGTGAGGGATGATATTTCACTGTTGTTTTGATTTTCATCAAGAATCTTGCCCTGTACTAATAATGCCTGACTTGACAAGATAAAAATAAAAACATCCTGTCTCAAGTTTCTAGTGAATAAAAATGCACTTAAAAACTGGCTTTTTATAATTTAATTTTAAGCTCAATGCACAGGCATAAGCCAACATCTTCATTCAGGTATAATTAGGTATTATTCACAGCTCCTTACCTACTGGTTTTCAAATTTACTGTTACAGTCTTGGAAGATCATGTGTCTTACTTACTCAGTTGCTAGTTGCTTATTATCCTGCCTTATTATGACTGGTAGGTGGTGCTTGTATTTATTCATAACTAGGTGGGTAGTCTGGTTTGTGTTGATTTCTTTCTCAACTCTACTACCTTAAAACTCTGAAAACTCAACTCTACTTAGGTAGTCTCAACTCTACTACTTGAAAATTTTGGGGTAGTCTCAACTCTACTACCTGAAAACTCTCCATTCCATATCCTGGAAGGTCTCTTCAAACTTTTCATCACTAAGAATCTTGTGGTTGATTATCTATGTATCAATTCAGCATCCATGTTCCATGGTAACACTAAGGAGCTTAGGAAAGCTAAAACAGCTCATGTTTTTAATTGCTTCTTCACTGACTGTTCTAGTTGCTATTACCCCATTTTGTTGAAGGAAATGTAAAACAAGTAACGTTTTTTAGTCTAAACTAAGAGTGCAAACAAGAACTAGCCCACCAAAATTTGGTAAGATAGGTTTTCCACTTTACATGTAAACTTTTAATGAAATAATTCAATAGGAAAAACTATGAACACAGACATAGATTTATTCCTTCTCCTTTTCCTTTTCCACTTGTGCCATGTTTCTCAGGTGTTGGAAAAGTCAAGTTTCTTTTTACTTTCTCAAATAAAATCCTTCTACATGATTTTGAGTCCATTTAAATTCTAAAGAAATTGGAGGGAATGTAATGTCAACAATCTTTACAAAAAATATCATGGATTAAAGTAATATTCTAATTTAAGTGTACAAAATAGTGTATTACACATAGTTTCTATTTCTATCTTATTATACTTTAAACAATGTTATTCCCTGAAAAATGACTCTGTGTTAACAATGATGAGATTTATAGTCATGAAAGCAGGGTAAGAGAAACATTAGTAATAAGTTTCGATATTAGCCTTGATAAACAAGGTTGATCTTGACTTTTTTATCAATGGAAGTTTTTTAAATTGTTATTTTAACCTAGTAGGCCCAGAAATATCAGGTTAATAGAAAAAACTTTATAGAAATGTATGAGCATCATATGAACATTATATATGTTTTCTTTTCCTTTTACAAAATAAAAAGTCATGTTTTCTCTATAAGCAATCTTGAACATTTGCTTTTTTTCTGTCGCTATCTAGCTTTGGTAATAGAAAGATATACAAGACTTATCCTTACATTCTAGGAACCTATAGCTTACTCACCATTAGTGGGGAGAAAACACAATTACAATAGATAAAAATGCTGTTGCAGAATTCTGGTGTCAGAATCCTGTGGGAAATCTTTCAGAAATACATAGCACATTGTCTTCTTTAATTTTAGTGCCCTCTATTTTGCATAGTACAGTTCTTTAAATTCAGTTACGTTAAATTCATTTGAATGCTTCCAAGTGTGACCAAACCAAGAAAGAATATTTCTCAGAGTTGAAAAACAGATTAGTAGAACTGTTTTTATTATTTTCAAGAATGTGCAGTTCTATCAAAGAGACTATGGACAGTATGTCTTTATACTTTCTCCATTTAAAATATCTGAACAGTGTTTTTAAAAGTATAGTCTCTGAATATGTTCAATCCATTTTTCTAAAGTTTTTTAGACTATTACGACTTGTATTTGTTTATCTGTTACCATACTTAAAGATAATAAGGGTAACCAAAATTAGCAATTAACATAGCTAACATAACATTAGCACTAACATAATAGAATAACTAACATAACACTTTAAAAGAATCATAAATGTCTTAAGAAAGAGTTTCAAAGAAAGAAGAACCTATTTTCCAATCAGCACGTAGGGGGACCTGCCCTGTAATAATAAACTGCACATCTTTTGGAAGCAAATATAACTCTACTGATTACCTATCATTTTCTATTAGAAAAAGTTTTTTGAAACTAAAGCGCATTCTTGCAAATTTTCAGCCTCATAGTCACAAGAATATTCTAAAATAAGAAATTTGCTTAGGACTCCATTTGTTTTCACACTTTCCTAATTAAAAACCTGTCCATGTACTACAGCTAAATTTAGATGATAAACACTAATCAGGGGTATTTTAAAGTTTTCATTCTCAGCTGGAGGATTTTTTAATTTCAGTCTTATATAGGGGGAAGTTCTTTGGGGAATTTTTAGCATACAATTTCAGAACATTTTTCTTTCTTATATCAGAGAGGATAAAAACAATAGACAGCAGTAGGTTTGTATGCAATATCAAGTTATTGTTGCGAATCTTTCTATTCTCAAATCTTCTGGTACAGAGATTTCAGAAGGAATAAAAATGAATCAAAATTGGCAGAACATAAAGTACATAATCATGGAACCTAGGCAGCTCCAGAGAGGCACGTGGCATTTTATGAAAAAAATAAAAAATGTAATGAGAGTTTCAGCATTTCACACAGTTGTTCCTCCAAGAGGAAAATGAATAAGGCTCAAAGGAATCAATTTTCGCTGAAACCAGGTAACAAATCTTTACATTCAAAGATATATAATTGCAAATAAATATGCTCTTCCTTAAGCTATTAAGTAAATCCAGAACCTAATGACTGCTGTTTAAAGCATGAAAGAATAATTAATTTGTAACTGAATAGGATTCACTTTCCTAAGGTTTTTTTTAATCTCTCTACCACAGACTGTGACTTTTTAATAATGCAAAATTTTAAACCTCCAGTAGTGTACATTTCATATATAAATACAGGAAATTTTGCAGTTGATTGCTCTACCATTGAGCTATATTTCCAAATGTAAAAAGATTTTGATAAATTCCCTTAATATTTTTAACTTTTTTATTACTTAAAGTCTTATGAATCAATTTGTTTGTAATTCTTATAACAAAATTTTCTTTAAAGATTTTGTTTTATTATAGAGCTATTTTAACAGTAAGTGGACATGGGAAATTAAAATTAATATGGAAAACTATACCCCAGGAAGAATCTCATATATTCACTTCTCCAAAATGAATCGACTGACTCAATAAACTATTAAGAAATGAAGAAATTAAAAAACAGTACAACTACACATGGTTACTTAAAGAGGTTAAGTCTAGGCCGGAGAGATAACACGGGCGGCAAAGAGCTTTCCTTGCATGTGGTTAACTCTTATTCCCCAGAAACATTCATGATTCTCTGAGCACTGCCTTGGGTCACTTTTGAGAAAAGAGTCAGGAGTTGGCACTGAGCATCTAAGTAGGGTCTCATCACCCAAATAGTTTTTAAAAAGATGGTAAATCTAGAAAATGATTGATTAAATATCAAAATGACTTGAGAAGTCAAGTCTGTTGTCTCTGGTTGTTAGTTCAGTATTTTTTTGTTAGCTTCTTTGATGATTATAGTTCAGGTCACATGTTTACATAATGTTACTTTTTATGGTTTTGATGCACACCTTACCACCACTAGAGTGCCCAAGATCCTCCACTAGTGTCTATATATTAATTAGCTCAGTATCTTTAAAGGACTTACAATTCCTTTCTGCATAATATTTTTTTGCATACGTATTCTAGAATTTCAAAGAAAAAAATTGAGACAGATATTCATAGCCATTTACTTGGTCACCTAAAACCAAAAAGGCACATGGAAAATTTAGTATTCAAAATAAATTTCTCCTCAGGTCACTTACATATGGTTTTGTAACTGTCATTTCCTTTCTATATACTTGACAAAATTGCTCTGTTTCCAAGCTTGTCTCTGGAGATACCTGAATGCTTCTCCCTCTCATCTCTGATGTCATCCCCAGGGCCTTCAGGCTGTGAGAGAGAGGAATATGAGTCAATCAAGAACTCCTGAATGAAACCAAAGTCACAAAAGCCACAAGAAGAGCGAAGCAGCAGATGTAGGAGGAATTAGATTGAAAGAAATGTCAGAAAGAAACTCTCAGGGATTTTTTTTAATTTCAATTTATTCTACTCACATAGACTTTATTATGCATGAAGATGTAGTGGAAGTACAGAAAATATAAATGAAATGAGAATAAATTTCCAAGTATTATCTACCTGCTACTAGTTCAACTTTAAAATAAGAGTAATGAGTAAATTGGTTAATTTGAGCTGTCTATAAGATTCTTTTAATTGAATCACAGTGGAATCTCTTTTTTTTACCTGAAATAAAATTCTTTTACACATTGGTCCTTCTCTTGCTAACTCTTTTAGTTTGCTAGTCTCACAGATAGTCAAGTTTCTTTGCAGTCTCAGAGGACAAATGCCACCAACTGAAATTTGAGAAGCCAACTAACCTGATTTTTATTTGTCTTTTCCATATAGTGCATGGACAAAAATCACAATTCACTTGACAGATAGTTATATCTACTTATATCCACTAGATTTCCATTCAAGTATAATAAACTTATTTAGAAGTTCAAGTACTCCCTAAGCCCGAGGTCCTTGGAGAGGCCCTTTGTGAAATGAAGCCCATTTCACAAAGCCCATAAAAAGGAGGCACTTTTCCTCTCTTTAGCACGGCAGTTGAAGGAAACACATTCAGATCAAATGATATTAAATAAATTTAATTTAAAAAAAAGTAGGAAGTGATTATCAGAAAGTTGGGGAAAAAATGATCCACCTTACTTCTGAGTGATGTTTTTATTAAATCAAAAAACCGCAATGAGTTTCTACTATCAGAGTATACTGTTCTTGAACAGTGGTGAATAATAATTACCCTCTGGATTCATTTTTTGTAAATTTCATAAAGACCATTAACATTTTGCAACAAATTACCATCAAAATCCTCTGTTTATTATTTTTGACCCAGTTATTATTAGTTATTACTATTGGAACTGATCAGATAATTAGTTATCTAATTAGTCCAAAACAGATAAAGGTTTCATGCTATTTGTTAAAATGAAATTGCTCTACCTGAAAATATCTTGTGTTAAACTGTGACTTGAACAATGCCATCATGTGTAGAGAAAGTGGACTTTCTGAAAAAGGAAAACTTCACTATTACCTCTGATTCCAAACACAAGACTAAGAAATATATGATTCATGCTATTTAGAAAATCTACACAAATGAGGCAGAGCACCATTTCCTTCACTGCATGAAACACAAAAGACATGAGACATTTGAAGTTCATATTAGCTAATAACATTCAAAAGGTGTTGCAATTAAATTTTCTCATAGCCGAGAAATAACTTAGTCATTGGCATAGCTACCTAATAGCACACTGTGGGTATTACCCTCTCCTCCAAGTCTCATGCTTACTGGCACTTCCTAGGATATGGAGTGTGCCAGAAAAAGAGAGAGAGGTGCTAAGTCTCAGTATATTTCCTATAGACTTTGGAAATCTCTATAGATTCACCTGGACCAGGGCAAAAAAAAAGGCAACAACTTCAAGCTCTCTCTTCAGTTCCAGTGTGCTATTCCACTTCCATCAATGGCTCCTTCCAGCTCGTTATTCTTTCTCACATAGCCCTTCTGTCTATAATCTATGGCACCCTGATTGGCTTCTGCAAATTCTGAAGCATATGTGAACATATTCTATTGTACTCTCAGACAGACAGACATGGGGCAGACCTGCTACTGGCTTTCCCTGTGCCCAGCCGCTCATGCAAAGCCCAGGAGGGATGGCAGGTTCTAGCCCTGGCCCGCCACCCCAGCAGAGCCTCAAAACAAGCCAGACGACCCCCCACTCCATGAGGGCCTCCATTTTCCACATCTGGACTTCCCCCTCATCAGCACTCCACCCAGCAGACCAGAGGCCACGCGGTTCATCAATAAATGTTGGATTCTGAGATGACTACAAGAGAATGCTACCCCCCAAGGCAGAGCCTGGCAAGCTACCCGTGTCGTATTTGATATGCCAGATACCAGTAACAATTATAGACCTCATTCCCATGACCTGATGGAATGGATTGAGGCTCTTTATGTTCCTTTAGCAAGCAGGTGCCCTTGGGCTCTACTTGCATGAGACAGGTCATATGGAGATGTTACTGGTGCCCGCTCGAGCAAATAGATGAACGGGAAGACAACGATACAGTGATTCTATTGTACACTATCATTCACTCTCTTGAAACTTTCTCAAACTATCTGTATATAGCTTTAGCTAAATACATTAACTTAAATACAACATACTCTAGCCCAGCATTCTTCACACTTACACCATTAACATCTTGGATCGGACAATTACTGTAGGTGTTCTGTGAATTCTAAGATATTTAGCTGCATTCTTGGTCCCTCCCCACTACTTACCAGTAGTATTACCCCATCTGTAACAATCAAGAACATCTCCAGACATTGGTAAATATTACCTTGAAGCAAGAGGGGATGATTTGGTTGAAATTTTTATGGACAATTTATTTTATTAATTGTATTTTACACAGTATAATAACAGATTTATTATTTATGCAGATGACAACCACCTTTTTGTGGTGGGGGTATAAAATCTGGAGTATATAATCTGGAAGAACACCAGAGGCTTGAACCTAAATCTATGGGATGTAAGTTTTATTTAGCTTGATATTGGTCAGAAGACTATGATAAAAAAGGAAGGTAGACAAAATTAATAAAACCTCCTTAAAACCAAGAGTGGGTGATTGACCAACTATGATCAGTGCTGCTTTGACTTGAAAATCCAAGTGTTGGTGTCATGAACTTTTCCTGTATTTTTATGCTGCTGGCCCTAGTAAATTTTATTCTATCAGTGCTGCTGCATCTAACAGACATGACCTCCTTCTTCCCCACTTCAGAGTACAGCCTTGGCCTTAGTACCAGAAATTACAGTAACCTACTGGGACCTGGAGTATAAGACTAGCTACCCGAATATCGTGTTGTTGGCTGTAGGGCTCAGGTGGTTGAACCCTCCAGTTATATGTTACAGAATTGAATCTCCATAAAATTCAATACTGACTTAAATGGTGTATCATTCACTGATGAGCTGGTTAATGGCTGAGACTCAGGAAATTCATTAGATGTTTTGTGAAGACCATATGTCCCTTGTCGATCATTAAGGTCAGAGTCAGCAGGCTATTTGCTTTAACCCACTCATGAGCTCCAGGCTTTTAGAGTCCCAAGATTTCTTTCCAGATTCTATTCATAGTAACCTTCTGTCTGGACACCTAAAACTAAAGACTTATCTGTTCATTCCTATCCTGAATACCCTTAAGAAAGTAGGTCGACTTGCTGTGTTTTAATTGTAAGGCATCTTGTGAGTATTTGGAAAAGAAGCCAAGTGAATGCTTGTTGCTGTTAGGGTAATTATTTCCTAAAGAATGCACACACTTTGACTTTGCCAACCAAATCACTCCACAAGACATGTAATTTAAACTTTCATTTTATCTTATTTGTTGAAATTAAGTAACAGGAGGAGAGCTTATTTTATCTGCTTCTTTAAAACAAGCTAGACAAGAAAACCTAGACCTTTTACACATAATTCCCACAAAGGAAGGTTTGTTTTACAATTGTATTTGTTTAAATTATTCTAGTCATACTAAAATGGGTGCACAAATGAAAGTAGATAGAGGAGTAATAACATAAAACTCACTTAAACTAAACTTCTATTGTGTTTTGCCCACTATGTATCCTTTCCACAATTGAAAAAATACGTGAAAACTAAATTCAAGAGAAAAGTCTTTTCAACACTTGCTTCTCATTGATCTTTCTATATGTTCAAATCAGAAATCACATACACCATTTCTTTTGAATCACACAGATATCTTCTCTGTGTAATCTTTTCAGTAGGTTCCTTCCAGCAACATATGAACAAGGTGGTATGTTTTACCACATTAGGAAAGTCCATGTGTGGTCAATGTAGAAATGAGGAGGAAAAGAAAAAAGGCAGAATATTTTCATTAATTTGACATAAATTATATGGGGGAAATTTGCTGCTGAGACAGCCCAACTACTAAGAAACTGAAAACAGCAGTTAACGGCTCTTGATTTTATGGATAATTTTTGTCTACACACATCTGTGGATATAATAGGATTTTGAAATCCTATCAGGGTATTCTTCCTATTTAGCAAGTGTCTTAAGACTGTTTACAGCACTGACTGCAGCTGTAACTTGTGTTTCTCTCATTTGTGAGAAAGGCATCTTGAGGATGAAGATAGTGGTTGTGCAAAGGAAGTACCACTTAGCCTAGCCACTTCATCCTTTCATCCTGCATAGTTCAAAATCTTAGGCTAAGGGCAGGGCAATTGCCCCAGAGGTTGTTATAGATACTACCCTGACACTCTCACATCTGTCACTGTGTGCTATTCCCTTTCCTGGCCTTAGCCTTCCAATATAGCCCTGACTCCTCCAATATGGTTGGCTCCCAGTGCTTAGTTGCTGGTCAGAAAGACAGAAGCAAATGCAGGAAAGTTTCCAGAGGCCAGGATAACAGATCTTTAAAAGTATTCTCTTTATTATAATTAAGTCTGTTATCATTATAATGGAAAAAGTTTCCCATGTGTTTTTTAAATAAGGAACAAATATTGACACATCAATATTTGTTCTATTCTAGGCACACTGCTTTCAAGTTCTCAGAGCTACTTCATAGACCTCCACTATGATGGAATCAACAGACCTTCAGGTGTCTGAGATTCATTCCTGCTCCTACAGTGGTTAATAGGTTAATTCTAAGTTGTTCGGGATCTATTTCCCCTTCTCAGAGGACAAACTATAGTAAATGACTTTAGTTTTGGAGTGAATTGTGTTCCCTCCTCATTTCATTATTATTCACATTCCATCTGATATCCCTCCCTGACCTTCTACTCAGATACCCCTAACTTCTACTAAGATAACCAAAAGTTTCTTATGACTTGTTATTATCAAGTGATTTGTCTTTTTCATTTTGTTCTTGTTCATCACTTTTCTATCCTTATATTGAAATCACTTGATCATTTTCTCTTTCCTTCTTATAGTGAAGCCACTTGATCATTTTCTCTTTCCTTCTTATCTTGTTTCACATAATTTTCAGGTTCTTCTTACATTTCTCTGTAAATGACAAATTTTGTCTTTTTATAGAGGAACCATATTTGTCATATAAATGTGCAACAGCTTTATCCAATCATCTTTCAAAGGGAATTTCAGGTGCTTCCATATTTCACCTATAGTTAAGTGCTGCAACAAGCATTGTGGTAGGTACAAACTTTTGTGCTAATATTGCAATATTCTTTCAAACACCTGCAATAAAAATTGCTGGATAATCTGGTAGCTCTATCCTTATTTTCCTGAAGAATTTTCACAGCATTACTAAATGATTGTGGCAGTATGCATATCCAAGTTAACTACTTCTTACCTCAAAATTTTTAAGATGTTCTGGTAGTGACTTCTTCACACTGCTCCTACTGTAGATTGTGCAGACCTATGAAGCACTTTTTTAAACACAAGTACTCGGGTTGTCTTCCACCAGGAATCTCTCCTAGCCAGAAAAAAATATTTCAAATAGAATTCAAACTATCTTACCATCATCCAGGATTAAGGGGGAAGCAAAAATTTTGGAAATTCTTAAGTATGCTATTATTTGTAGACTGCAAGCAAAACAGAATATTATGATATTAATTAAAAAGATTAATAATTAGGTCTTGAGGTCTTAATCTTTAAAAGTCAAAGTTGTTTTCTTTTGTTAATGGATCTCAGAAATTTTAGGTACTTTTAATTCAGTATGATTTATTTTACAAAAATTGGAATGTGCTGCCAATTACATTGTTTATGTAGCAAAATCTGTTCTAAGAGCATTTTGTTAATATATAAAAGTTAGGAACTGTGTCAAAAGACATTACTCTAGTTGCCAGCTATACTATAGATTGATCACTTATGGTTGACTTCAGTTGAACAACAGATACTTTGAGTATAAGTATTTTTCAACCTATAACTAAGTAGGCATATTTAGATAAAAATGCTATCACTTATTCAAATTTATTTGCTAAATACAATAACACTAATTAAAGTAACTTATAGTTTAGTGTCACATTGTGATAGAATACAGCAACAAACTTTTGAAGTCTATAACTACTCTACTATGTCTTTATTATACTAAAACATTCATAAAATTCTATTTACTAAGAGTAAAAGACGAAGGGCCACTGAATACCTAGGTTAGGAGGGTAGATTCATACTACTTTTTAGAAGCACAATGCAACATTGGGTCTGATAAAGTTGTTTTCAAGGAACAAAATGTTGTACAAATGACCCTTAACCCAAAAATAAGCTAACATTACAAGAAATGGAAACTATATAGCAATATCTGTGAAGAGATGAAAAATTCTCAACAAAATAGTGGCAAAATAAAATCAACAATATTGTAAAAGAAATATAAATTTTGACTATAAAGGCATCTAAATGAAAGAGAAGGAAAACTATTACTAATTCAAATTGTAAGTAAGCTATTCCTCCCAATGGAAAACCAGCAGGACAGTTCTACTGTCAAGAAGGGAGACATCCACAACATTGTCAACTATCGCCCTATCTGACTGTTGTCCATCATCTACAAGCTGTTCACTGAATCATCCTGAACAGGATTGGCAGAAAATTAGATGAAAGACAACCATGAAAGCAAGCTGGGTTCTGAAAAGGATTCAGCACCATCAACATATCCACAGGTTAATCAAGCTTATTGAGGTTTGCAGGGAGTTCAAGATGCCGCTCTGTCTCATGTTCATTGATTTAAAGAAAGCCTTTTATTCTGTTGAGACTGAAGCATTCATCGAAGCGCTAGCCAAACAGGGTGTTCAAATTCAATACATCAAGATCTTTCATGAGCTTTATTACAGATTCACCACAAGGATCTGACCTTTCTACAATGAAGTGATCATTGATGTCAAAAGAGGGGTTCAGCAGGGTGATACCATTTCACCGAAACTCTTCAGCACCACCCTGGAAAATGTCATATGACAATTAGAATGGGAAGGAATTGGAGTAAAGATAGATGGTCAGGGGCTGGAGCAATAGCCCATGCCAGCCCGGGTTTGATCCCCAGCATCCCATATGGTCCCCCGAGCACCACCGGGAGTAATTCCTGAGTGCAGAGCCAGGAGAAACCCCTTAGCATTGTCAGGTGTGACCCAAAAAGCAAAAAATAAATAAATAAAAGATAGATGGTCAGCACTACAACACCTCCGCTTCGCTTATGACATCATTCTAATAATACAAAACATTAGCCAAGTGGCACAAATGCTGGCTGACTTCAACCGAGTATGTGGAAAGATAGTCTACAGCTGAATCTCAACAAAACAATGTTCATGAAAAATGAACTAGTTCCAGAGGCCCCATTCACTCTCAATGGAACAAACTCTTTGAATGCAGCAGTTATGTGTACCTAGGTCAAGAACTCAACATGATGAGCAACCTAGCACCTGATTGCACAGGAGGAAGAGAGCAGTATGGAACGCCTTCAATAGCATTGAAGAAATAGCTAAAAGGACAAAGAACCTCCGGCCCCAGGCACACCTCTTCAACTCCACCATTTTCCCTGCATTAACATACGCCACAGAGACCTGGGTCCTATGAAAGCAGGATGAGAACGCTATGGGTCTCCCAAAGAGGAATTGAAAGAGCTATGCTTGGAATATCACACCTCATTCAAGTAGAAAAGGAATCCAGTACCCTGACCTCCATCAATGATCCAGAGTCAGGGACACTGTCTCGCTTGCCAAAGCGTCAAAAGTCAGATGGTCTGGACATGTAATGCAACTTGGAGATGAACACTGAACTGGATCCCACAGGATGTCAAATGACAACGTAGCTCCCCACCTACAAGATGGTCAGACTTCTTCCTCAAGACCCTTAACGAATGGTTTGAGACTCTTCGTATTCCTGGAGCAAGTAGATGCCATTGGGCTACACTGGCACATGATAGGGACAAATGGTAACGTTACTGGCCCCCACTCTAGCAAATTGACGAAAACAGGATGTCAAGTGATCAAGTGATGCTAATATACATAGCAAATCCCACACAATTTGGTTAAAGGCTATTATAAATAATAAGTAAATACATAAGATTGAATACATGAAATTGGAGGGTACAAAATTAATACACAAAATATGCTTCATTTCTATACTCAAATAATGAAATAAGAGGAGAAATCAAGAAAAAATTCCACTTGCAGATGTGTCAAAATTGGGCTGGAGCAATAGCCGAGTGGGTAGGGCATTTGCTTTACATGCAGTCATCTGGGTTTGATCCCCAGCATCCCATATGTACCCCGAGCACCACAAAGAGTAATACCTCAGTGCAGAGCCAGGAGTAACTCCTGAGCATTGCTGTGTGTGACCCAAAAAAAGAAATAAAAAGACAAAAATAAGATGTATCAAAATTGTTTAATATCTTCAAGTAAGTTTAACAAAATACATGAACTACTTGTACTGTCGAAACTAAGATATTAAGTAACTGAAAAAATATAAAATAAATGAAAAGCTTTTTTATATGCATGAGTTGGAATAATTAATACTGTTAAACTGGATATATTGCCTTAAGCATTATAAAGATGCAACATAATTCCCATAAAACTCAAAGCATCATTCTTCATAACAAGATTAGAATAAATATCATAAAATATATTTCAAGTTGTAAAAGATATCAAATGACAAAAATACTATTGAGAAAAATATCCAATATTTGAATATTATAGTCCATGATTTAAATTGCAACAAAATTGGTAATAATTATAAATGCATGATATTAGAAATAAAAGTAGACACACAAATTAATGAAATAAAATTGATAGTTTCCAAATAAAATCACACATATGGGTGCAGAGAAGTAACTCAAGTGGTAAAGCATATGCCTAATGAGTAAAAAATTATTAGTTCATCCCCAACACCACATGCACCCTATGAAAAAATAAATTATGAAGACTGTGTTGAACCAGTCAGATGAACTGGAATCTGAGCCACACCCAGATATATACATTGGCTTATTCCTGGTGTCTCAGGAATCACTTATGATGGTGTTTTGGGGATTATATATGCTGGGGATTGAATCCGGGTTGACCACACTCTAGGAAAACACTACATCTCGAGCATCACTGTGTGACTCCAGTTTTGAAAATAAATATAAATTCACACATATAGGAATGGGTAATTTGTAGCAAGTCAATTTAGGACAACAGAGCAATGAAACTCAGAATTCTACAAAAATCTCAGGATTAATGAATCAGAAAGATGTAGAAAACCTGAAATACCAATTACTAACATGGAAATTCCAGTGATAATAAAAAAATAGTCTCCCCCCAAAAAAAATCTTGGGTCCAGGCAAGTTTTCTATACATTCTTGTAGACGTTCAGAGAAGGACCTGCAATTCTCAAGCCTTTACAAAAAAGTTTCTTCCTTGTTACCAAAAATAGAAAGAGACGTCAGAAAAAAAAACTAGAGATCAATTTTCTTACTAATGGAGATATAAAGATTCTCAACAAAATTTTAGCAAAGATAAATATAATATACGCATAATTATGATAATTTATTCCATCATTGCAACCAGCAATGCAGAGATAGTTCAAAACATGGCAATCAATTAACATGATATGCCACATCAATAAAAGTACAAATAAAAATCTTTGCACAACGCAGAAACGACAACTGCACTCCCATATTCATAGCAGCTCTATAGATGATAATAGCCAAAATCCAGAAGCAACCCAAATGTGCGCACAGATGACTGGATAAAGAAATCAGTTCATATACACAATGAATGATACTTAGCCATAAATAAAGATAAAATCACGCAATTTGCTGCAATGTGGATGGATCTAGGAAGTCTTATGTTGTGTGAAATCTGTCAGAGGGAGAGGAACAGACTTAATTATCTCTCTCTCATATGTGGGACATAAAGAAATTTTAAGAGACTATCAATAGCCTTTTTGCAAACAATACTCATGAAAAACAAACTAGTTCCAGATGCTCCATTCACTCTTTACCGAAACAAACATCTCTGAATGGAGCAGTTATGTGTGCCTAGGTCGAGAACTCAACATAACAAACAAACTATAACTGAGTGTGCAAGAAGAAGAGAGCAGCATGGAACGCCTTCAAGAGCATGGAAGAAATAGCTTAAAGGACAAAGAACCTCCGGCTCTGGGCACGTCTCTTTGACTCCACCATTCTCCCTGCATTAGCATATGCCTCAGAGACTTGGGCCCTATGAAAGGAGGATGAGAACTCTATTTAGGTCTCCCCAACGAGGAATCAAAAGAGCTATGCTTGGAATACCACACCTCACTCAAGTGAGAGAAGGAATTCAGAGTTCTGACCTCCGTCGATGATCAAGAGTCAGGGATGCTGTCTAATTTGTCAAGATGTCAAAAATCAGATGGGCTGGACATGTAATGTGACTTGGAGATGACCACTGGACTAGAGCTATTACCAACTGGATCCCAAAGGACGTCAAAAGACTACGTGGCAGCCCATCTACAAGATGGTCAGAGTTCTTTGTCAATACCCTGAACAAACGGTTTGAGGCTCTTCGTATTCCCGAGCAAGCAGATGCCATTGGGCTACACTGGCACATGACGGACAAATGGAAATGTTACCTGCGACCGCTCAAGCATCTCTAAGAGTAACGAGATGTCAAGTGATCAAGTTATCAATAGCTTTATGGTAATAGAAAGAAGAGAAGAACTGTCTTCATTAGGAAACTTGCCACTGGGATGGGGCTGGGAAGCATAAGAAAAGGAACGGAACACTAGGGCAATGGTGGAGGGATAAAGTGCTTGCCCCAGAGGCAGCTGGTGAGTGGAGGGAAACCAGGGACATCAGAGGAGGGTAGTAGATACTGGAGAATTGGTTTTGGAACTGCTGATTGGTTTTGGAACAGTGCACTCCTGAAACAATCAAATATTTTTATACCTTCATAATTTATGGTGATGCAATAAAAATTTAAATATATAAATATCTTATGGTAAAAAGTGATATGATATGCCAATATATGCAGAAAGTTCAATTATGCACATGTATTTGTGATTAAAAACCTCAACAAAATTAGCATAAAAAATCTTGCCAAAATCGTAATGCCCAAAAGGAAAGAGAGAAAGAGAATGAGAGAGAGAAGTAAATGGCGGGTGGCAGGAGAAAAACTTGGGATATTGGTGGTGGGAAAGGGTGTTGGAACATTGTGTGACTAAAGCCCAGTAGTGAAAAACTTTTTGACTGTGTATCTCATGGTGAATAAATAAAAAAACCTGTCTTAATATAGTAAAGGGCATATTACAAATCAGCAGCTAATATGCTCAACTGTAAAAAACTAAAATCATGTGCTCTAAAATAAGACACAAAACAAGAATGTCATTTCACTATCATTAATTACAGTATTGAAAGTCCAAGTTATAGCAATTAGGAAGAGAAATTGAAGAAATTTAGATAGATAAATAGCACTCAAAACTATCACCATTTGCAGGTAACATGGTATTATCTATAGAATATTCCAAAACACATCCTTGAATTGATAAACCTGCATTAATATAGCAAGCTACAATATCAGTACACAGAACATTGTTGAGTTTTGTATGCAAATAATGGCTTAGAAAAGAAAGACTACAAAGGCAAAAATCTCGTTTATAATTGTGCACCCAAAATAAAGTACCTAGAAATCAATTTAACAGAGGTAAAAGATACTAATCAAAAAATTATAAATCATTATTGGAAGCAAACCATGTGATGCTACCAAGAGCATGTGGTGTCGAGCACATGTGTCAACAGCATCATTCCTCTTGAGATGTGTACCTTCATACTTTCGTGTTTAATATTGGGATGTGTACTTGGGCTCCCTCTCCACTCTGGAGAACCGCAGTTTCTCTCTTGAGTGCCTTCTCTGTGTCTTCCCCAATCACCTTCCTCAAAACTTCCACTTAAACTATGTTATACTCCACTGGTCCTCCTGAAATTCTTTTCTGTGAGGAAGGTGAAGGACCCAAAAGGTCTAGGTAAGGTCTAGGACTGACTTTACTGTAAGAAGCAAACCTCACTGCAGACTCTTATCAGTCCTAAATTTCCTCAGCCATTCCCTAGGTGGCAAAAGTGGATACAGAGAAAAATCGACTCCGTTCTTGAGGTTGTCATCTCTCCTCTCTCCGCTTCATGTATGTCTCCACCTCATTTTTTTTTTTGCTTTTTTTGGGTCACACCCGGCAATACTCAGGGGTTTCTCCTGGCTCTGCACTCAGGAATTACTCCTGGCGGTGCTCGGGGGACCATATGGGATGCCGGGGATCCAACCAAGGCTGGCACAGACCAGCCACCTGCAAGGCAACGCCCTTCCGCTGGGCTAGTCCCCACCTCATTTAAGTGAGCTGGGAACCCCATCGGCTTCATTAAGTGGCTACCATAAGGGATGATGATGATACAGTGAGGAACTTCAAGAGGAAGTAGAGTAGTCTTCAGAGGTGCATCAAGTCTCTGGTGGAGGGAATCTGTTTAAACTCTGTGAATGTCTGGCCTCGGTAAGGAGACAGAACCTCCTTTGAATATCTCCTGTGCCACTAACCACAGGAGGAATTCCGAAGGACACAGACAAACCCACTAATGATATTTAATAAATAAATAAATAAATAAATAAATAAATAAATAAATAAATAAATAAATAAATAAATATCTTCTGGGAAAATAAAAAAAGAAAGTAAGTATCCTATGAAATATTTCAAGGTCTTGGATTTTACACTTTAGCTCTTCAAGTCTCACATATGTTTAGTAAATTAAAGAAAATATCAGTGACTTACTGAAAAAATAAGCCTTTAAAATTCTGAAGGAAGGGCTTTGGCATAAAATAAACCCTCAAGCAGGTACAATATCTCTTATCTCTGCTCTCCATCCAACAAAGGAAGTTGAATAGTGATCTCTAGGAGTAAAAATTGAGATGTTAATGAGGCCAGCTCAGAGGCTCTGGTCTAAGTAAAATAAGGACAGGCAGAAAAAAATAGTGAAAAGGTTCCACAAGTTAGTAAGGAAGATCTCCAGTCTAGAAGAAAAAGTCTTCCAAAGCCACAGCATTCTAAAGTTAGGCTCTGATATATAGTAGTATGTAAAGATAAAAAAAAATAAAAGACTAAAACGACAAAACTGAACTTTTCAATTCTAAAACTTATTCGTAGCTACCTGAAGGTGAAGAGGAGAGGAGGAGAGAGAGGAGGTTGTAAAAATAAGGACAAGGAGACATGTGTGTTGCAAGATAGAAATGATTTCAGTGCTAAAGATCATGTGATTTACATACATGTTGAATTTCAGTGATGCATACCTAAAAGTTTTTAATAATATTACAAAGTAGCATCATATGACCAAAATTTAAAATTTTTCATTGTTTTTCTGAAAAAATATTCTAAGTAGAATATGTGTTTTATAGTTTATTTATTTACAAGTTTAATTTTATAGAATATATGTTTTATAGTAAGGAAGTCTGAAGGATTATTTCTCCAAATAGGAGCTTGGCAATGAGTCCTTATATTTTTAAAATCCACTGGCTTAAATTCCCTGTTTCCTGAAAGTGCCCAGATGGGCTCTTCTGATATTTGTTTCTGTGCTCCTTTTCTAAGCTCCTATGGATTTTCTAACCCCCTACCTCAGAGTGACACATCCTTCCGTTAGCTGTATTAATAGCTCCAGCCATATTACGTCAATTCCTGCTGCTAGAAAGCTGTTTTTATCTATTATGATTGTGAAGTTTAACTCTCAAAAGGCATTTATACTTCAAAATTTCTGAAGAACATCTTACTGTCTCATATATTTACTAAACTTACTCCACTTGCAGAATTGCTGTAATATTATTCTCTCTAAATTAGTACAATTATGATAATATTTTGCTTTGAGCTAATTTTTATTGGTATAATCTTATTCAATGTTCTTTGCATCTTGAGAGTAAAACAGCACATTGTATAATAGTAAAATGAATACCTACTTTTATATCTGTCTGATCAGAATCTACTACACCATTTCAGTATAAATTCATTTCTGAGAAAAATGCCCACAAGCACTAATATGTCAAAAATAATTTTAAGCTGAATGAATTCAGCTTATCCTGTAACTATTGAGGTTATATGAATAAAACTTAATTGATGACCATGTTATTATAAAATAAAAATGAGAGTAGGCTTTGTAGTAAAAAAAGATCTAGATTTACACCACATCACATCACTGTTTCAGGAAATAAGGAAACCAATTTAGACAATATTTTAAGAGACTTGAATATCTCCTCCAGACTCACATGTCGTGGTCCAAACTTTCAGGATCTCCCAATCTCACCAACCATATTCTTAGACAGGTAATTATGTAATGCCATTGGTGATCAATAATCCAAATGAGTGATGTCCTTATAAAAGGAAAAGTCAGAACAGAAGTTTACAAAGAAAGACCATGTGAAGACATCAGAGATTTCTGTATTCAAGCATGGAGAAAGGCCTTAGGGAGAAAAAAAAACCTTTCAGCTTTTTCCTTTTTGTGATGTTTGTTATTGATGCACTTAAAAAAAAAAAACAGAAAATGTCCCACCACCAGTGTAAACTTTCTTCCACCAATTCCCCAGGTTTCTTCCCACCCAGAACCTGCCCCTGAACTAATATGTTTTTCACTTTGGTTGGTGTGGCTTTTATAGCCCTGTTGCTTAGATATATATTTGTATCATACCTTAATACCACTGATATGTTCAAGATGGTAATGAGATATTATCTCACACCAATTAGAATGTATATAACAACAACAAAATGAAAACAAACTGTGTTGGCAGAGGTATGGTGAAAAAGAATATTTTATTTCTATTGGTGGGAATGCTGTCTGGTTCAGCCCCTAAGTAACACAGTAAGGAGACTTCTAAAAAAAAAAAAAAACAAATGGTAAGTCTAGTACTCATATGACCCAGCAATGGCACTTCTTTGTATCTACCACCCAAAACACAAACATTCATTTGAAAAGATCTGTTCACTCTAGTATTCATTGCAGCATTGGCTGCAATAGGTCGAATACATAATTCACCTAGTTGTCCAGCATCAAAAGAGTGGATAATGAAGACATGTGCGTGGGGGCGGGCAGGTGTATACAATGGAATGCTAGCTATGCAGCCACAAGAGATCATAGAATAATAAAATTTGCTGCATCTTGGAGGTAACTGAAAGTAATGTTCAGTAAAGACAGAAGAAGAAATACTGATGATATCACTTATCTATAATATATAGAACCATTTGACAAGAGTATGTGAGGTGTTAAAAGAAGGTTATGCCATTGGTTATAGAAATGAAAATGCCAGGGAAGGAGTAAAACAGGGGGGGAAATAAGCAAAATAAGCAGTGACAACTGGGACATATAGGGGCAGGGCTCAGATACATATATCTATATATATATATCTATGTATATATAAAGCTATTTAGAGCTATATATTATATATAATACATATAAGTTGGCAGTTTATATATAATATCTATAAGTCGGCAGGTTTTACATACATATATATACATAAGTATAAACTGCTAACTTCTTGATCTTGAACTTTAATTTTAAGTATCCCCAAACCAGAAAATTAAAAAATTAATTTCTATTAAGTTTCTCAATTTTGAGTATTTTGTTGTGGAATCCTAGAAAATGAAAGTAAATATGTTACTTAATAGCTTATACTATGGTTTCCTTTATGTTTTAAGTCAGATTTCCCAAGGGGTTGATATAATGAAATGCCTAGTATGAAGTTTTAAAAACTAAGGGGCTCAATAAATATAAGATCTCTTTAAGGTTCACAGCATAAAATAGCATATTCATTAAGTATCCTGACAATTAGAATTGGAGTTATTTGATGCAAATATACAAATCAATATCACATTTCCACTGTTTTCCTTCTGATTACAAATGGGAGCGCCTTGGGGCCAGAGTGATAGCAACACATTGCCAGCAGCCAACCTGGGTTTAATCCATAACACCCTGTATGGTCCCTCAAGTACCACCAGGAATAATTCCTGAGTGCAGTGCCAAGAATAACCCCTGGGCATGGCTGAGTGTGACCCCCAAAACAAAAAAAAAATGGAAGGGCCTGATTTACTGTTCCCTGTGGTCCATTATACACATTTTGTTGATCTTAAAATGAACATTTAAACTTTTGATTTCATAATAGTTTTAAATTTATAGAAAATGCAGAAATTTACAGAAAAAATGGAATTTAGTACATGGTATTCTTATATATACTATACTTATATATACCATACTTGTATATCATTAATATATCTTAACATTTTACTTTAGTATGGCATTTTGTTACAATCAATATTGATTCACTGTTATTAGGTAACAATTTTTTTTTTTGCCTAATCATTTCTCACTTCCAGGATGTCATTATATACCACAACATTACATTAAGTCATCATATCTTTTAGGCTTCCCTTCCTCTTTGCGATTCTCACACTTCCCTTATTTTTAAAAATGTTGACCAGTTTTAATGTAGTTACTTTTATTTTGGGTTAGTTTGTTTGTTTTGGTGATCAGAGGTTATCCCTTTCTGTGCATCACATTCTGGTGATGTTTGGGGCATCATATATTTAAAATATGATTTGAATCTGCATATGTTTAGCCGGCTTTCTTTGCTTTTGATGACTGTGAAAGTTTTAAGAGGTACTGATCAAGCTTATTGTTTAGATGCTCTTTATTGAAATTTTTGTACTTACCTTATGTAAACTGTAGTTTACAAATTATGGGAAGAAAGGCCACAGTTTAAATGCCATTTTTATCACTTTTGAAGATTCATATGTCAATATGACTCAACACCATTGACACTAGTCTACTAGATAAGATATTGTGCATCATATTTCTCTTCTATATTTAATTGTTATGTGCAGTACATTTATAAGGAAGTCATTAAAATCCACCCTATATGAATGGGAGATTATGTTTCGTCCACTAGAATATGAAGTAAAAACATAAATTATTTGGAAATTTGCTACATGGAAGTCTTTAGTATTACACCATTTATTTAGTGATTTATATTACTACAGATTCATAGACTTCTAATTTAGGTATTGTGTTATATAATACTTCTTCATATGTTACCCACTGTCTTAAAGTAGACATTCCTGTGCATATGATTTGTATGGTTATTATTTTATATCTATCATGTCTAAAACTTTATATATACATGAATGTTGAAATTCTCAGTTTCCTCAAATAACCTACAAATCAATAGGGAAATTGTTTCAGATAGCAATGGAAATATATATTGATTTGTAGGTTATTTGAGGAAATATATGTGTGTATGTATATGTGTATATATATTTACATATATATTTCTGCTTAAATTGTTGTGACTTTGGCTTGGAAGGCACTTTATGATTGCGCCCTGTGTTTCTGACTTATTTCCATCATAGTTTTCTGAAAGATATTGCTTTACCCAGTTCACACTTTATATATTCTGTCCTTTGTTTTCTAATGCAGATTTTTTTTTGTTGTGTTTTGTTTGGAGGTTAGTTCTGGGATACTCAGGTGTTACTCAGGGATCTGTGTTGGGTGATCACGCCATACTGAGCCTTAGACTCCTGCTACATTTAGCTTATGCTAATTGCTGCTCCCTGCCTTTAGGAGTCTCCAGAGCAGACATAATGGGTGCTTGGGCAGAATTCGATTGATTTCATAATTTTATATGACACAAATATTCTTATCATGAATATTATGAATCTTGCTTGATCCAGTTCAATACTCTTCCCTTCTTGGTCCCCCAAGAGCCATACATATAGATATTCCAAGAGTACTGGCCATTTTGGATCAACCATAATGTAATCAGTTCTAGTTCAAAGAGACAAGCCAGTGCACCTCTGGGCAAACTGACATGTCTCTGGTTCTAAAGGTAATAACAAAGTGAACATTCTGATGGATTTTGGACTTTAGTGGGATCTGGAGTCTGCAATCAGCTGGCTATATATTCATGGTAAGAAGTATTAATGCCATTCTCACAAATTACATTCTGAACTGCTTTCTGGTTCAGAGAAGCAGTCCCTCCCCACTCTGCTAGGAGATTGTATCTCAGGGAGTCAGCTCTAGCATTTGGGACCATAAAGGGGCTGGGCTGGAAGTTTTGGGCGGGCTTCTATCTATAAAGTAAACTAGAAGAAAAGGCTTTTTGGCCGTTTTGGCTCCTCTTCACCCTCTGCCTTATCTCTCCTCTCAGTTCTCTCAGTTTTCTTCCCTATTGGGCAGCAATGTGGTAGCAGCAATCTTGGCCTAGGATTCGAAACCTACATGTGGCCGGGGCCTAGCCAGGAACCTAAAGTTTGGGGTTTTCCTGTTACTGGATTGTATACCAGAACAAGTATAAGAGTAAAACCTTTTGAAACTTTCCTGGATTCTCACGTCATTCTCTGCCTGCCAGCCACTGATTCCCTGGGGCAGGAAGGGATCCCCTGACCCGGCTCCTCGATTTTGTCAGGGCACCCAGCCTACCCTGACATATCTGTTCGAAGGATCACTCCTCCCAGTGCTTTGAGGACCACATGGCATGCCTAGGATTGAACCCTGGCTGGCTGCGTGCAACACAAGTACCATACTTGCTGTACTGTATTATATTTCTGACCCCTGCAGAATCTTTTTACCTCTATAAATGGTACAATTAGTTATATCCTACAGTTATGATTAGTGCTTTTCTCTGTTTTAGTTGTATGTAAAATAAGTGTGCCTTTGAACCAGTAGCATTTCCATTGAATGAAACAAATTGC